>CAJQZM010021012.1:0-40142 GCA_907164665.1 Colias nastes | reverse complement strand
AATAAATTATATACTAAAACCTTCCTCTTGAATCACTCTATCTATTACCTAAAAAAACCGCTTCAAAATCCGTTGCGTAGTTTTAAAGATTTATCATTTAAGCATACATAGGGACAGAGAAAGCGACTATGTTTTATACTATGTACCTAGTGAAGTAAATGACAAATGAAATCTAATAATACCACAGATTAAATATTACTGTAGACAAAATTAATTAAAATAATAATATATCAATTCACAAATGGTCGATAATTCAACAAGATGCAATATAATTCTATAATATCTATTTTAAATGCAATAATATGACCTCGCATAATATTATTTCATTTAGGATTTCCGTCGGAAAATCCGCTGCGTTTTTTAGCTCAAATTGTTTGATTAAACTTCTTATCCGAAACAAAGTAAATACCTAGAATTTAAAACATTGTATTTATAATAACTAGCTTACCACCCGCGGCTTCGCCCGCTGTGTCTAAAACCTAATAAATTATATACTAAAACCTTCCTCTTGAATCACTCTATCTATTAAAAAAGCCGCATCAAAATCTGTTGCGTAGTTTTAAAGTTTTAAGCATACAAAGGGACATAGGGACAGAGAAAGTGACTTTGTTTTATACTATGTAGTGATTAGTTGCTTCACTTGTTCCTAAATTAAATAATAAATAATCATCATTTACATTTTTCTGTGTAAAAAAAATATTCATATTTTATATTTTGTAAAAATCATTGCTAAGGATGAAAACATGCGAGAGCGTTTGTATGGAGATAATGCCAACCGCATTTTCTCTATACCTAACCAACATCAAAACCGGAAAAGCAAAAATTGATAGGCTTTACATACTAGATAGGATTATGCGGTTTTCATGGAGATTTTCAATTTATTTGTTATGCATTTTACAATTACAGACACTGTGTGTTTTTATATAGTTAAATAATTATAAATATTGTAGATTTAAGAATCCACATTTGGCCATTGTGTAGGCTAAGTATATTATAAGTTGGATGGTATTTGCGTTCAGAAATATGATTATCGAGTCCTACTTTTTCAGTGTAGGTTATTAATTAACGTTTTTAGTTTTTACTGTTTACGTAACATTATTATTCATAGCAAAAACATTAAAACTTAAGACTACCAACTTACAACAAAAAAATACATTTTTATAATGCAACAACCACAGAAAAAAATATAACCTTTTCTCAAGTAAAATTTCCTAATTTCCAACAAAATAGAAAATGGCGTTATAACGAACTGCCAAAACCGTCCGCGTGACGAAAGACACGTTCAAAAATTAGTCTCGGTCAATAAATATATTCTATTATAGTTATGAGGTGAATAATCGATATATCGATTTAAATCGATTGACGCCATGCAATTCGCGATTGGTAATAGCTAACGGATTTGGTAAACTGTGAAAATTTTAACCGTTCGGATTTTTGTTAAGTTTCAGGCTAGTTAAGATAGGAATACCTATGTGTAAAGTACATATTTTTATTTAGATCACGAATAAAAGTCAAATTCTACATTGTTTAATTAAACTAGGTACGATGTTTGCATCTACAGTAGAATCTATCTGAAATAGTGGTAGTTAAACTACCAACGTAATCATCTCGGGTTATGGTGTATAAAATTATATATTTAAAAATATTTACTATTTCAAGTTTTAATGTTTCCAGTTTGTACCCCAAAAAAATTAGTAATTTTTTACATTAATAAAATATTTAAAGCATTTGAATGAACATTCAACCTACACATAATTTATTAATATCGAATCTCTTAGTGAATTATATAGGTTACGTACCTATATAATTCACTAGGTAGGTACTAATAGTACTATAAATTTAGATAAATCAACAACCGTCAATATATAAATTTTGTTTTTTTTTTTAATCCAGTCTAGAAGGCTCTATCATAGTTTTTTCTTAATTATTTTAATATTTGGAAGTTGTAATTGTAATTATTTTAAAATCTTGTATCAAACACTTATTTCATTAACTTGAGATATTTCCAAATAATTACAATATGACCCCTATAAAACAGGAGCAACCTAATAGCATAGGAGTCATTGACCAAAAATAAAACATGTATCTACATCCGTTTTAAAAATGTAATGTAACTTTGTAATGTACAAAAATATTATTTATTATTTTATATCAAAAGGCAAATGCACCTATTTATGGCTAACACGAATCCATAATAATCAACATAACCAGTCTAAAATGAGATATTACTACAGACAAGAATGAAGAAACAGAAGGGTTGGATAGTCTGTGACCTTTTCACATATTGTCAGCGATAACAGAATAAATAAACAACACTATTGGAAAGGAATTATAATTCGATTGAGGGGTAATTAATTTAGCATTAAAAGAAGGCTTCACCCTGGTAATAAGGGCCAGTAATGTACTGCTTAGTGCTTAAAGTAATTTCTTATATCAACAGCTAGAATTGATAGCTACATGGCATATAAGAATTACCTGCAATCTAAATAATCTAAATTCTTAAATAGAACTAAACCTAGTATTTCTTTTGTTTTAAATAAAAATTATAACTACTTCATTACATGAAAAAATCCCGTGTTGTCTACAATCAAAATTTTCCTTTTCTCTAAAATTTCAATAAAATCTCTATAATATTACTGATCTATAATATAGTCTATAATATTACGTCTATCATAAGATATTTAGCCAATATCCAATAGATTCAAATTCACATAAAACACAATTATACCAATAACACTTGTGTAACAAGTTATATCGACGCAGTAAAGAGTATAATTTGTAAATGATAACCTGGTAGGTGATCGTTTTAGTGCCCAGTGACCATGCGACACCTTGGTGTTTATGTTGTTATCTGTTATGTAAGGAATTCTTTGAATCTATGGGATTTGGAGTCACTAGGTCAAAAGATTATTTTTTCAACAGCTTATTGCTAAATAGATTCGGTTTCGTTACAATTGTATAATTTAATATGGTCGTTAAAGTCAAAGTCAATCGTTAAACAGAATACAAATGACTTAAAAAACATTTTTATAAAAAATTTAATAACATTCAATGGAATTTTTGCACTATAAAAAATCAATGTCCAACCAAAACCACAACATGACCAAGCTGAAGCAAAGTTAGAAGTTATTATACATTTGTTTCATTTGCTGTTCGTATTAGATATTTTAATTATTATCAGTCAATAGTCAAACTCAATAAAACAAAAAAAAAAAACATTTCTTATACACAATATATCTACATAAATAATTAAATAGATATAAAAATACAAACATTTACTCAAAATAGCTCTTCAATCAGCGATATCTCCAAATCTTTTGAATGATAAATACGTTCACAAAATTGAGTATTTATTAGGTGCCATTAGTGCAAATTTATCAGTATCCGACTATAACAACGTTATTAACCGCAAGATAAAGTGTAAGAGGTAATGCATCAGTTTAATACGTTAATCGCTATATATAATAAAATCGTAGGCATCTGCTGCAGGTGTGCCAAGCCTTCACACTTACACCACTTATATGTTATCTGTATATTGTTATGATTGTAATTTTTAATTGATATTTTTAGGGTTTCGTACCATAAGGGTAAAACGGGACCCTATTACTTCGTTGTCTGTCTGTCTGTCTCCAGGCTGTATCTCATAAACCGTCATAGCTAAAAAGCTGAAATTTTCACAAATGATGTATTTAAGTTGCCGCTATAACAACAAATATTAAAAATTAAAAAATATATAATTATATTAAGGGGGGGTACCTATGTCCCTATAGTGCGGAACCCTTCGTGCGCGAGTCCGACTCGCACTTGGCCGGTTTTTATTTTTATCTGTATTGTTATGATTGTAATTTTTAATTACTATTTTTTTGTGTTTTCAAAGTAGCCGCTAAAATGGTTGAACTATCGCCTTAATTATATCACGTTCCGAGTTTTTACGCGCTCTTCCAAGCATGGCAGAAGTCAGAACGTAGTAGCGGTCACCCATCAATAGGCTGACAGCGCCTAGTGACACTTTACCCGCTTTTCGATGCGTGTGCGCAACTAACCGAAACATGTAGACTTTCTTTATCTTTGAGATACGTTTGAATTGTTAATTAATTTGAGGGTATAAAAGGAATATGGAAAGTTGAAGTTCGTTTTGGAAACATGACTTAATGTCGCTAGGTATATGATTTTATTAAAAAAAATCTAATAGCATCTGTAGTTCTCTATTCGTTTATGCTTTAGATAGTCAAACATTATTTTCATTCTACGAAAACCTAGCATCTTCGAAAAAATTTCTTGAACAATGGCGTCCTCTGAACTTTCATTTTATTATCAAAATGTACGTGGGCTAAGAACCAAAACAATCACTTTTTTCCAAAATCTTTTATGCTCTGATTACGATGTAATTTGCTTATGTGAAACATGGCTCTTGCCGGGCATATTTGATGCTGAATTGTTTGATCACCGTTATAACGTTTATCGTTGTGATAGAAACTATTCCCTTAGAGGTGATACATTAGGTGGTGGTGTCTTAATCGCCATAAAACGCGAATTATTAATTCGGTCCTCGAATTGTATCGATGTTACAGGTGCTTCTGCTGACATAATAGAAGTATCGTTTACGCTGGGGACTTCTTCCCACCCTAAAATATATCGAATTTATTGCTGTTATTTCCCACATTGCCGTTTGCAGTTTGAAGGTATGACTGAGTTTTTAGAAACGATATCTTCCTCTTATACTAATAATCCAACTGACGAATATTTAATCCTCGGGGATTTTAATATTTCCTCCGCTATATGGGGTGATCCTCATGAATACCCTAATATAATCAATGTATATGATCAGGACATTTTTATCAGAGCTATGCATTGTTTTTTAAACTTTACGAATTTCAGCCAGTATAATAGAATCCCAAATAAAAACAATAAGCAACTGGATCTCGTCATTGCAGGGTGTGAATGCTCTGTTAAACATTGTAATGAACCTCTTGTCTTGGAGGATGCTCATCATCCCGCTTTAACCGTTAAAATTGTTGTTTCGCGCGTAAATAATTTACGATCGATCCCTCGTTTTGTTCATGTTTTTCGCGCTGCTAATTTTGATGACATTAACCTTGAACTTTCTCGCTGCGATTGGTCTAGTATGCTTAATTCGGAGAACATTGACATTGCTTTGAATAGTTTCTACGATTACCTATATGATATTATTGAAAAATATGTTCCCAAGCGACGAGTGACTGAGTCCAAATATCCAACCTGGTTCTCTAAATCATTGATAAAAATTAATAAAGAGAAGTTAAAATTTCATAAAAAGTGGAAGACTTATGGAAGGTTAAGTGATTACAATACCTTTAAAATTTTACGTGGGCGTGAAAAACACTCTTATAAAATTTGTTATGATCGTTATATCAGTAACGCGGAAACCAAATTGAGGTTTAATAGTCGATATTTTTGGTCTTTTGTTAAATCTAAAAAAGCATGTCCCGATTTACCTGCCACAATGTTTTTAGATAGTAAAACTATCTGCGACGGTCGTGATATCTGCAATACTTTTAACCATTATTTTCAATCTGTTTACGAAGCAGACGATTGTAAATCTTCGCTTGATAGTGATTCTCTAGATTGTACGGTTGATAGTCACTCTTTAGGTTTAGGATCAATTCAAGTTTGTCGGAACAAAGTGGCAAGTTATTTGAAAAAATTGGATATTTCCAAAGGCTGTGGACCTGATGGAATTCCTCCTGTGTTTTATAAGTCCTGCTATTACAATCTGGCGTCTCCCATTTGTCATTTATTTAAATTATCTCTCAATACGGGGACAATGCCAAAACTCTGGAAGCGGTCCCATGTCATCCCAATTTATAAAACCGGAAATAAACATAATATGAAAAATTATCGGCCTATTTCAAAATTAAATACGATCGCAAAATTATTTGAGAAAGTTGTTTATGATGCTATATTTCCACATATCAGACCAGTTATTATTGAACAGCAGCATGGCTTTATTGACCGACGATCCACAGAGTCTAATTTGTGTGAATTTCTTCATAATGTGGCTTGTGCTATGGACCGGGGTGGACAGGTGGATGTGGTTTATACCGACTACTCGAAGGCATTTGATAAAATCTCCCATTCGTTATTAATTCACAAACTTCGGGTGGCCGGTATACATGGCGATCTCCTACGTTGGCTGGAATCATACCTCAGAGAACGTAGCCAAGCTGTTAATATAAAAGGTCATTGTTCTTCCTTCATTCCAGTTACCTCTGGAGTACCTCAAGGTTCTCACCTAGGTCCTCTGCTGTTCAATATCTTTATAAATGATGTTATTTGTCAGTTTAGACACTGTAATATCTTACTTTATGCGGATGACATGAAAATATTTAGAGTGATCAAAGATCAACGTGATTGCTCTTTACTACAGGAGGATCTTCTAAACTTGTGTCGTTACTGTGCTGCGAACTCCCTGCACTTAAATGTGAATAAATGTAACGTTATAACATTTACTAGAAAAATTAAGCCTATAGTGTTCGATTACTCTTTGAATGGAACATCGCTGACTAGGTTGACTGAAGTAAAAGATTTAGGTGTCCTCTTAGATCATAAGTTAACTTTTTCAGCCCATATTAATTATATTACAGCCAAAGCGTATCAAATGCTTGGTTTTGTTTTAAGAGTTGGTAGGGAATTTAAAATGTGTTCTACTTTAATTCTTTTGTATAACTCGTTCGTACGAACTATATTGGAGTATGCATCTACAGCCTGGAATCCTCAATATAATATCTACATAAATAATATTGAACACATCCAAAATAAATTTATCAAACATTTGAATTATAAACGAGCTAATCAGTCAGGTCCCATTCCGGAAGTGCTTCCTTTGATAAATCGTCGACATGAAAGAGACCAGGTATTCTTATATAAGATACTTAATAATAGCGTCGATTCTTCTTTTCTTCTAGGCAATTTACTTTTACGATGTCCGCGTATATGCTCTCGTGACAAAGCCCTTTTTGCATTACCGAATCTTAAATCCAATTTCGCTAGAAATACTTATTTATACCGTGTTTGTCATAATTATAATAAAAATTTCAGTAACCTTGATTTGTTTTGTGAAAGTCTAAAATCTTTCAAAAAAAAAGTTCGAATAAACGTTAACTATGATCTGTAAATTGTACTCATGCTTGCGATATATATGTTAACAAATTTATTTAATAACTAGCTTTCCGCCTGCGGCTTCGCCCGCGTTTTCAAAGAAAAACCCGCATAGTTCCCGTTCCCGTGGGATTTCCTGGATAAAACCTAGCCTATGTTGCTCAGTGAAGCTTTCTAATTGTGAAAGAATTTTTGAAATCGGTCCAGTAGTTTATGCGTGAAAACCATACATACATACATAATTACAAACCTTTCCTCTTTATAATATTAGTATATTATTATTACCGCGAAGCGCGTCGAACGCGGCAACTGATACACAAAAATAATCCTTATGGCATGATTCTGTATTCACGCGCGATGACTTATAGCGTATTTCATGTATAACTTTGGTGTTTATACACCGATTTACATGATTCTTTTTTTATTGAATAGGTAATAAATTTAAGAACATTTGTGTCGTACATGATTTCTATGTAGCTTTAACCATTAAGGCTGCACACGCGACGGAAGCTTAATGGAGTAACTTCTCCCGTTTTCCCAATATTTCCCTTCACTGCTCTGCTCATATTGATCGTAGCGTAATAAAAAGTATACTATAACCTGCCCAGGAGTATGAAGAATAATTGTGCCAAATTTCGTTAAAATCTGTCGTGTAGTTTTTGTTTCTATAACGAATATACAGACAGACAGACAGACAGACAGACAGACAGACAGACAGACAGACAAAAATTTTACTGACTGCATTTTTGGCATCAGTAGCGATCCCTTATCACCCCTTCATAGTTTTTTTTTTAAATATATTTCATGTACAGAATTGGCCTCTCTACAGATTTATTATAAGTATATAGATTTAAATGTAAAATTTAATTAATGTTTACTGTATGTGACTGAATGTGTTTTTATATTTTAAGAATGTAAATTTCAGTGGAAACTTTGCTGATATATGTATAGTATTTTGTTTTTTTTAATTTTAAGAAACACTGTATTGTTTGTTTCCCAAAGACAAATAAACAAATAAACAAACAAAATTATCTGTTATTCAAAATTACTTCTTACCTATTTATGTTGTAACTTATGCAGCTATTTCTATGAATATTATTTAGCATCTAGCTATAAAATATTACTATTACAGTGTTCATTTTATAAATGCAGATTTATTATTTACAATTTGAATAAAAATTATTAATTTTATTCCTATCATGTTCGACATTACAGTCAGCATTATGTATATGTATGTAATATTATTAATGCACATACCTCTATTATAACTCTTATTCGCTCTTATATTTTTATTAAATTTTCAACTAGTATTTCCCTGATTCAAAACGTCAGTTTACCTGCTCTACCTGAAAAAAACAAAACAACAGAGATAGAACCAATCTCAACATGATCTCAACAGTTTTGAATTAAATAAAAAGAATCCTCAAGCCTGTCAATTCAAACATATATACAAATTTAAATCCATAGCAGCTATTATGAAGAACGGATAATCACTGTAGCGAAAATCTAGTATAGTACCTTAACACGTAACAACATAATAAAATCAATCACACCAGCCTACAGTACGAAATGATTTATCGAATTTAAATCACGTCCAAACACACAATCATCGGTCCTTAAACACAGTAATATGTACCAGCTTTGGGCATGTACCTCGTGACCAGTACAATAATTGTTACCTCTCTTGTAATATCATCAAATACATACTCTTTCTTCATTCGTTGGTTGGTTTTTGAAATCTCTAAGATGTTAATATACTTCTGAAAAATTGAAGTTATGTTAGTAATAGATACCTATATGACTAGTTCTTGGTATAAATTGGATGAGATATTGTGGTAATAGTATTTTGAAGTCCTTGCACATAATGGACGATGAAAAAATATTTACAGTATTTAATGAGTAGGGTCCTAATATGAAATGGTGATCGCTAAGGCGACAAGCGGTTCTTAGAAGTCTTATTTCTTAAACTAAATGGTTGAGATTCAGTATTCAATAAACTGAATGATGAAGATATATGCATTTATAAAATCTTTTTACAATTTCTTTTCACATTCTCATTCAAGCGTTACATAATTAAAAGAGTTTGATCAAATCGTTATGATAACTTTTATGAAATGCCGAACATAACAGAAACCGATCGACACCTTTACTGGAACCTTACGATCTCCTAGAACACCGTGCTGTAGCTCCCAGCTATTCATCTTTCAATCCTTTTCTATTGAGGGTTGGTAATCAGAATAATATCTATACTAATGTTATTAAGCTGAAGAGTTTGTTTGAACGCGCTAATCTCAGGAACTACTGTTCCGTTTTGAAAAATTATTTCAGTGTTAGATAGCCTATTTATCGAGGAAGATTATAGGTTATATATCATCACCTTAAGACCAACAGGAGCGGAGCAATGCGGGTGAAAACGCGTGGCACAGCTAGTTAAATATATTGAGTTTCTTGTCGATTCTTCTCCATAGATACTGCTTTCCGACCGTGGTAAATGTTAAAACCGTTATGACGATTCAAAAGAGTTTGAGTTGATTTATAAAAGAAAACAATACTGATCTTATTATCAAACTCCCTCGCTCAAAACTCTTATTTTCACGCGTTCGACCACCATTGAAACAGGAAATAATTTCGCAATAAAATGCTCCATATTTAGAGTGATCGTACGGGATGCAAGAGTTGTATAAATGAATTAATTTTCTGCAGTTTTCACCGCAAGTATGGGCTTCACGCTCCGTGGGTCCGTTAGAGACGCGCTTCAACTAATACGATGGATTTGGATTTTAACGTCGTTTATGTTGGCTTGGTCAGTGTGGGTTTTAGTATGATAGCATTTACTAAGTGAGAGGATGTGATAGAGATGAGGATAAGAGGATTGTTTTTAGAGAGACAGAGGCACTTTAGAAATGATAGACTCGCAGACTTCTTATTCATGAGGTGCATTAATTTCTCCAAGCAAAACAAAAAATTACTCGAGATATCTTATAGTTTAGAATGTGATATTCAACATTATGGTAGGTACCATTGCTTTTTAGAAGCTGCTCATTGATAATGTGCTGATGCTTTCAATAAGGGCTCATCGAATGCACGGAATAGGTGGGTTATGCGTTTTATCTACTTTACGATTATCAAGCAAATTCAATATGCCAAATCTGTTCAAAAACAAGATACCTACCATCTTTATAGATACTAGGTTTATAAATGCTCTTGTATATTAACTTCCAGGCGTTTAATCTACCTCAATAAGAAAAATAAACAATAAACAACATTCAAACAACAAATAGAGCGCGTATTTTCTTGACAAAATACTATACAATAATGTTATTCACATCATATTTTGTTCAATATGCCCCAAGGAGTAAAGTGCATGCATACTATGGTACAAGTAAAGCCGCGTGCACAGTGCAATATAATATAACTGTCAGTACAACACATTTGCCATCTAATTTGCATACAACATGATTTCTTTGAATTGAGGAAATGGCTTTTTGCTATTTTAAACCGTTGATGATTAACGCGGTAAAATTATATTATTGTACTTATGTTTTGTCATTGTGGTATAGTGGTTAAAGAGAGTACGTGGGTTCGAATCCTGATTTTTTAAAATTCTAAATTTTTATTAACAATTCTACAACGTCGTCTTTTTATGCATTCATGCATTCCCATGAATGCATGTCTAGGTATACCTTTTATTAATCACTATCAATATTATTATAAAGTAGGTAGTTAAAATAATACTGTTGTTCAAAATTTTGTGTAAAGTGTAATTTGTAATGTCATTCAAAAAATGGTTTACTGTTATACCTAATAGCTTCCTAATAGTATGAGAAATAAGTTTGAATTTGTTTCTCATTTAATACTTTATATAATATCATAAGAAGCGAGTGAAACCGCGGGAGATAGATGGTTTATATTAAATTAAATCATATTATACACACATTATTAAATTATATTCAGCAAGATATGAACTAAACTCTCCATTGTTCTTTGACATTGACTGATTATCTTCAATCTTCAAGAAAAACAAATTATTACGTACTCATCTAGATAATAATCATTGCAATCTTTTATCAATTTCTTTCTAGTACTTTCTAGGTCCAACAGAAAAATATCAAGCAAAATTAAACTTTATATCTTGGTATTAGCAGCGGTATTGGATTGTTTGATTATGCCTAATATAGATAGGATGAAATACATTAATCATAAACCATCAAATTGTTTAAAATCCTAATCGGATTAAAGGATTTTCAACTCTATCCCATACGCGTAATGTTCAAATTGGGTAATTTAGGTTATTTAAGGCGAAGGTGCTACAAGATTGACATTTAAATAGTTAAGTGGAAGTGAAAGGTGATAGTTTTGATTAAAATTTGAAAATAATTGCGTCTCCCACGAGGTTGTAATGGCTCCGTTTTTTGTTAAATCCAATGTTTAGTCGCAATTGTACTGTTCACTTCCTGTTGTTAGATTTCTAGTTCAGGTAAAAGTTAAAAAGGTTAACATACTGTGACTAACAAATGTAAAAGTGATATTTTCTATAAAAAAAAAATGTGTGCGTGTACTAGTGTACACACGTAAGAAGTGAAACTTCTTTATGACCTTATTTTTCAAAAAATAATTTACCTACTATATGCAACTTTACAGAAATAAGTCGAATCACGCGTGGTAGGGATAAGAAAAAGATGGCGCGTAACGGAAAAATGTCACGCGTAACGAAAAAATGTTACACTAAATTTTTTTCCAACCCCGATAAAGAAGTTTCACTTCAAAAATACATGTGAATGTAATTTGCAGGTATTTTTTCTTACTTTTCCAATATGTAGAAAGAGTTTTGGAATTACAACATAAATACTAAATTCTACGTAACACACTTTCATTTCACAATAAGAACGCACCAATTCAAGTCATCCCCACAGACAAACGAACAAAATAGCGCTGCTTTTACGTTGTTTTCCACGAATCGTTGATGCGTTGTATTTCCATCAATTAGTTGGTAATTGCGAGCGGACAGATAAAAATAGTGTTGTGGAGCTCCATGCGGAAAGAAAACATCTTTACAAGAATAACTGCAAATCGAATAATTTATTTGGTACACGCCTTAAGTGGACAGAAAGTAATGGAGTCGAATTTACTTTTAATTTTGTGAAATCTGAGGAATGATATTAAAATATGCGTTTACATTGATTGATATAGGTAAGTATGAGAAATAAGGATGATAAAGATGATAGATTCATGAAAATTATAAAGCAATGAAAATAAAAGCAAACTAACTCAGAGACCTAAAAATGATGTAGGTTCGTAAAATAAGAATTAATGATGAATTAATATTAACCATGATTTAAAAGAACGAGCTAATTTCTAATTAAAAGTGCCATAATTTATGATTTAAAATTAGATTAACATTATTTAACTCTTTGATGATGATTAATCAGAACCCGTCATAAATTATTTAAAAGCGTACCTATTAATTAGTAAAGTGTAGAAAGTGTGGAAAAACGTTTTCAATACTGTTTATATGAATTTCCATTAAGAAATAACATTCTATACATTATATTAATAAATAATCGAAGCATATGACCGTTGGACAATAAAAGCAATAGAGAAGATAATAATTAATCTTGTAAATCTTAATGAAATAATAAATTATGTAACTGAAATTTGGTTTAAACAAAGCTTCGGTCCTTCAATAAAATAACATAATTAAAAAAAAAACAGTTGTTTTGTGTAAACAAAATTTGCAAACATATAGGTACCTACGGGAAACAACTGCCCACACAGGCTTGCACTAAAATTTAACCACTCATTGCAATTTTAATGTAAAAATATCAAGTTGGATTATTTAATTTCAATGTTTATCCTGTTTTAATTGTCAATTTTTTAACATGTTACTTTGCAAATGACAATATTCTCTATAAGTGATTTTATCAGCAAAACTTACCTTGTTACAAGTATTGCCATATTATCTAAAAAAATTAAAATATTTTACAGAAATAAAATGCAGGAAAACAAACATTTAATCCTGTACGTTGGATAAAATAAAAATAAAAACAATGATAAATAGCCTATGTAACATTGTCATTTAGAGAAATAAAAATTGTCGGCTATTTCAAAGGGCATACATTTAACGGACTAACGGTTGAAATTATAGCACGCGATATTAGTCCATATTCCTATGGATGAAAAAATGATATTCCCGTAACGCAATTGAGACCTTTGACATTTGCAAAAACATCTGTCGATTTGAAATTTTAGCGGGTGGTCCTTAAGTGATGGTACTTGAAACTCAGAAATTGATAAGTCTAATTAAATTGAGTTCTTGTGATTACTATAACGAGAATTTTAATGATAAAATTTTATACGAGATGGAAGTAATGCGAATTAAATTTAATTATTTTGTAGTATTAATGGACTCCGGCCATTTTGTATTATTAGCCTTGTCATAATAGTTCGTATTATTATGATGAATAGAAATCTTAAATGTAGGTACTTTATACGAATAAAATTAAACTGCATTTATTAAATTTATATTCTACTAGCGGTCCGCCCCGGCTTCGCCCGTGGTACATATGAAAAATAGATGTTTGCCGATTCTCAGACTTACCCGATATGCACAGAAAATTTCATGAGAATCGGTTCAGCCGTTTTGGAGGAGTATGGTAACTAACATTGTGACACGGGAATTTTATATATAAGATTTGTAAATACATATATATTCTCAATAAATACATTAAAATTAACAACACAACCTATTTCCAATTTTCATATCGATTAAACATTTTTTAATGACGCGCTATTATGGAACAAAATTCCTGAAAGAAACAAATGATTTTATGCAATTAATTTATATATTAATTTATTTATATGTATATTATTTTGCCCTTTAACGCATATCGAGTTGTTTTAAGCTGTCAAACGTGGCTAAAAAACCGATAAAAATAATGGAAAATAATTATGGTTATGAATTGTGACTTAGGTATCTATAAAAAATAATTTAATGCAGTCAAAGTTCCCGTTCTTACCCTTTTGGTTCGGAACTCTAAAAACACAACACACATTCAGACATTTAGATAAGCGTTAAAATACAAATTACCATAAGCAAGGAAATCTTAAGCTTATCTTAAAATATTGTTCACAATCTTCTGAAAGTTGATGTAACTGCTACATTGAGTAGCTCACGAGTTAGTTACTATATAGTATATTATCATAAACTTTATAACACTAGTAGTCAAAAAGCAATTATGAAAAAATGCTATAAACGTTTTCTCATCAACATCACTGCTCTTATCTCATATTCTTTTACAAAATAGTTCAACTACAACTACAACATACACCACCATTATACATACCAAACAACATAACAGTTTTGAACCTGCAGTAGCAGACTAAGGTACCAACAATACCTGTGAAGGTACTTCCAGTAGTACTACCTTACCATAAATAGACTGCTGATGACCATACTATTTATTCATACAATATAATCCAGTTAGCCAAACCCTTCACACTACACACACTTATGATACAAAATAAAATACGAACGACTTTCATAATTGGGGCTTATTATGCCGCATCAAACAAATGTTTCGGAATTCATTCCACGAAATCTATATAAGTAGCGTCAGAAGAATAATCCTGCACTTTTGTAATAGCGTCAATTATTCGAGATTATATGTATTACTCGCCAATTATAAGTTTGTAATTTCGTTCGAAGGATGCGGGAATAGATTCTTGCGAAGTGTGTTATTTTGAATGCGTTGACTTATAGGAAATATATAAATGTGGTAAATTGTTACGTTTAATTATATAGGTGTTTAGATAGGTATGCTTTTTTTTAATGTAAAGGCGTAGAAGTAAAATACATTTGGTGTACCTTGTGACCTTTTACTGATTTCCAAAATGAAAATTTAGAAGGAAGAAGATACTGAATAAATATTTTCTATTTTAACGGTGATTTGTGTACCTACATATGAAATTTGTAGAGACCTTTACATCAATATTCAATAAGTCCATAGAAACTCATGACTCCTCTAAAAAGTTAGAACTATCATATTATAAAGAAGTTTAGCAAGCGGTTTCCATAAAAAGATGACATGTAAATTTTTCAATTTTTTTTTATAAAATGATAATGATCCAAAAAATGAATTGCCATCATTGCTGACGCTACTCCATCCTCCGGGCACCGTTTAAGTGACTTATCATTATGTAATTACTATCATTGTACACACACATTGTATTGTTCATAATCTATGTAGGGACGGAATTGGATGATCCGATTTTGAATTCAGTTGAATGTTGTAAGGAAACTAGAGAGCTTAATTTTATAAACTTAAAAGTAGGTAGTAGAAAGTTTTTTAATTTTTTCTGTCGGATATGCAGAAAAAATCTGTAAAAAGTTATTTGTAATGTGCATATTGAATAGGTAGTTGTATTCAAAAGAATTTCATTGTAAGTGAATTTGAACTTCCCAAAATGAAGCGTGGTACCTAGAGCTATAGTTAGAGAAGGAACATTTACGTATAACTAAATGGATCGAGTTCAAATATTATTTAAAATCTTAATATACAAAATAGCCTGTCTCGTGAAAAAGATTATTGCTAAATAAAAAAAAAATATGTATTCGAAACAGGCAACACGAACCTTAGTTTCCGTTGTTGTTTTCCATTATATAGCTTTGTCAAATTTTAACCCCAAACTTACAAACTTAATACATTTTCAAAATAAACCTCATTCTTCTTATTTTTGCGTATTAAGTAATATAATAAAATTACACAATACTTTATATCCTAATTTGCACATTACGATTGCGTCAGTAAGCAGTTCAAAAGAACTATATTGGACAAAGAAACCGCTTCTAAGAATCCCGTGATTAAATTAATCAGAGTTATTAGATTTTTTCATGAATTTCAAAGGACAATGACTTGCTGGTTGTGGTTTGAAGGCGAAATATTAACTATTAACGTATAATTTCATATTTAATTGATGCTAGAGAGTTCTATAATTATAACCTTTTAAATCATGGTTTAAATAGTTTTCTCTTGTTGATAAAGAGTGAGTAAAAGCTTAAAACATATATTGCGGTAAAATATATAATTATAATATTATATTAGGTGTGTATCGTGCATTATTCCGTCCAAAAGCTTTAATTTCTTCAGTTTTAAAATAATGACCAGTTTATTCGTCGTTAAGTTGTTGCGTTGGTCCGAGTTTTCGTACAAAATAGAAATGATTTAGCATTTTTCATAAAACACAAATGTCATACTACTTACTGTAGGTATCTGCTATATAGACTAGATCTACGAAAATGTTCCAATTCTTGACATAAGAAGATTGTGGCTCCAAAATTAATAAAACAGGCGTGAAAACAATACAATATGCGACAGGCGTGCTGAGATAATTCCCTGTAAAACCTTTTCAAACCCTTTCGTCTCGCAAAAAGGTCAAACTGAAGCTGACGTTAAGAAGTTAAATGTTTAATGATACGGAAAATGATTTGGTTTAGTAACTTAATACTGTACACTGGCTACTTATTACCTGCGAGGAAATCACAACCTTATTATTAAGGCGTTTAATTTCAATTCAGGACAACACTTTTCGTGCACGAGCTTTCATGTAACTCTGAGCTTAATTTTAAAGATTTAAGGTTGAATTTTGGGTGGTAAGTTCATGACATTTGAGTTGTGGTAAGCCACTGTTTAGTGTCGGCTTACACATACGAGTTTCGATGTCCAAAATTCGATTCCCGTTTACTTAAGCTTGTTCGGGGAAAAGTGTTTTGTTGGTTCAATAAATAAAAATAGTATAGGTCGCGGTTTTAAATTATTAATTAATACAGCATCTCAAAAAAATTCAGTCTTATTCTTTAGAGAAATTAATTTTACAGTCACATGCCAATTATGGGGACGTGGGGGAAATAAGTTATATAGGTACCTTTTTAATTTTTTTGTCTAAAAATGTATCCAGCCACATTCAAACTAATTTCAACGACTTACGACTTATCTAATGATGATATCCAGGTAGGTACTATTATTATATCTTTTATGCTAAAGAAGTATAATTATCTCAGTCTGTGCTACCTTCGCTGAGAGAGCTTTATATTTCTTAAGGCACCGCTCTAAGCAAATGACCAACAGATTTATAGAATACAAGATAAGTTCGTCAATTCTCTGATATACCTCTTTTGCAATACATATAGACTTTTTTTTAACTATTGAATGCGATTAATTGCTGAATGCAATTGTTATCGCCCAAATGTACCTACACTATACCAAATTCTTATCCACTGCAGTTCAGCTAGTTTCCATTGAGCTCGGTTCCCGTATTAAAAACACTTTATTCTTATCCTACACTAAACGATACATACGAAATGAGTCTCACAATCCAACCACAACATTAATAAACCTCACATCTTAAAATACCTCCAAAACACTTTAAAGGTTCGCTAACAAGCTCCCCAAAGGGTAAAATACCCACAAATAATATCACAATTTATAAGATCATTTACACTAACAGTTGCATACATGTACAAGCATATTGAATTGTCCCCCACTGCGCACGCGCAAAGCACGCCGATAATTAAGACATATATCAGCGATCTTTGACAGAAACGGGATAACGATGTTCAAATAACGTTATTTTGTTATGTTTCTATTACCATAAGGAAAATATAATATAACATGTGAATATAACCAATGCCTAATATCTGGTATTGAATCACTAAATGTTGACGCTACAAAAATTAAATTAACATAAGTTACTGATATCAATCTCGCTAACAAATAAGCAAGCTAACACTAATAAATTAAATTCATTCGAATTTGTGCCTTCATTTCACATTGATTAATTACATAGGTACTTGCAAGACGAACTTTGTATTACCTATAAATGCCTATGCTAAAGCAGCTGTATTCCATTCCATTCACACAAGTCTAACACTGCCAGTAAGATTTATTGATGTACATGTACAAACCCTTTCTGATTTGAAACTAAACGGATTATGTTTTTAAATAATTTTTATTTAAAATCTAAAAAGTTTAGTAAGCAAAGTAGCTCTTAGAACTATCATAACAGTATTGGCAAGTAGTCCTATTTCTGGTTGTCATTCAGAAATGACTGTATCTACACATAAAAGCACAGGTTTATCTATTTTATAGATTAGTCTTTAATTCATTAGTCTAGTATTTTATTTTTATAGATTAGTCTTCAGCTTACAGCTCAAAGTAACAAAATTTCAAATAATACCATTATGGCAAATAACTTATTGATAGATACTTACTTTTAATTACCTATCTTAATTTCTATGTTTGTTAACATTTATAATTTTGAAACCAAAAGTCAAGATCATCATAAAATTTAAATCGAGAAAGCTCACGTTAAACCTGTGATCATACATTCCCGACTTAGGGCGCATTAGCCAAAAATTACTGAGCACAACTAACAATGAGGAATGCAAATTTGGGATGAAAGAGGCTACTATTATGAATCTGTATACATTTCTTTATTATAGAGTTTAGGCAGCAACGGTCGATTCTTCCGAATCTAAGCAATACTATGTGCTCATAAAATTTTATAATCTGCTTCTTTGTTTTTATTTCTCCTTTGTTTTCATTAGGCTCCGTTATCTGTGGTTATTTCTGATACCTACATAATAAGATACTACCTTTTGTTTCCATTTGCTTTCTTCCCGAGTGCTTTATTGAAATTGCTACTGTTTCTTCTATACTGTTAGGTATTTGATGAATTGTGTGTTTGATTAAAAGTACGTATGTACGTCTTGATTATTATTGTGGCAACTAAATATACCTATTCTCAAATAGAAAGTAAGAGTATCAATAGAATAACGACAAAAATATCCTTTAAAGATCACAATTTCTTAAGACAATGTTTGCCGATTGCTTGCTTACTATCAAAGAAAACAACATGTATAGCATTCTAGCACCAAGACGACATCCACAACTACATCTAGCCTGGCACATCCAACGGGAAATCATAATCACATCTCGACCTTCTACACGGCACGCCATGATTAAAAATCAGCAACCATCACGCTATCCATTGACAGATACACGGTCGCGTGCCACAACCACGTGGCCTAGCCGTTATATGTTATGTACACGCAAACACGCGAACGCATAAGCTTACGCACAAGCTTTGGAAGTGCACGAAGGCAATTTGTATGCTTGGTATGGTCATCAAGGTGAAGACGTCACTACGTAACAATGGTAGTTGTTTCTATGCTATACGATATACGAATTGATTGTACATAGTACAGTATAATGCAGTACGTCGATCGAGTATAGCGTTTGCCTTACGGTGCATTTATCACGAGCGAATGCTCATTCTAACCCCACTATGTCAAATTATTATAGTGTAAACAGGCGTAGACACGGCGTAGAGCATTATTTCGTGATCATTTAGTGTAAACGAAAACTATTATTCGTAACGTATTCTGTTGTTCAGTATTAGAACATTGCATAGAATGATTTCAAACGTACTAAGAACAACGAAAGAATGCTCTACGCCTGTTTACACTATAAGAATTTGACATAGTGGGGTTAGATCGAGCATTCTCTGGTTTGATGTAAATGCACCGTTACATAGTAGGTATAAGGCAGTACCTACGTTGATCGATCATGGTGTTTGTCCATAAAAATAGTCTGAAAAAAAAGTATTGCCATGAAAAGCAGTGCCCCGGTATTTCATCTGAACTCTATGGTTTGTAAAGAATTTAAGATCGATTTAGCAGGTTTGAGAATCTTGTTGGATATATCAAACTATAACTTTCCTTTAATGGACTATCAAATGAATAAACGACTAACGTTCTAACTCTGCGATCAACCAAAAATAAAAATATTTATTATTTACTTTTATAGATACTTAATAGATTATATAAATGCTATTTAATATTATAAGAACAATAGTCTCTATAATATTACGTCTTATTATAAACAATTGTTCATTTATTACGTTTCTATTATAATAAACGATAACAAAACTCAGTCTTGTAACGTCAATGCGGTAATTCAGTGCATTCCCCTATAGCAGTGGTGTGGAACTTGCCCATGCTTTTAATAGTTTTTTAAACTTGATAACGGAAAATAATTTCTTAGAAATACGATCTGATAGATAAAAGATTTTATACTTAGTATAATGCACTTTTTTGTAGTATAAAAACATTAAGTAGATGCTTTTACGTTACTTTTATATTGCTAAGTAAAGACGTATAACTTCCTTATTAGTGTATTGAATGAGTGATTAAAAAAAACGTTATTTAGATATAGAGCTAGGTGATCTAAAAAAATATTCCTACTAACCATATTTCTTTTGGAAGCTCTATCGTCACACAAAATAAGCATATTATTGTTTATCATACTGAGTAATAGTATACTGTGAAACTTAAAAAATATATTTTTAATAACAAAATTCATAGAGACAAGACTAAACAAAGCTTTACAAATAATGATAGGATACGTTAAAAATATAAATTTTTAGTATTAAATAATTGCAAGATTATGCTCAGTGATAACGATCGTCACGGTGTGTGGTTACAGCTGACGGGTTCGATTCTCAGTAGATGTAGATAGTGGATAACTCTTGGGAGTATTTGTGTAAATATTTTTATGAATAGAAGTGCAATTAATTATAATAAATCTTTTATATTCTCTATTATTTAATTAGTCTGTTTTCTATTTTATTTATGTATAATAATTTTGCCAAGAAATTCCTATACTTAATTAAATGAAGTAAGCCGTATATCAAATTATAAAAAATCGTAATAGTAAGAAAGAAAATTGTTTTATTTAAACTACCTACATTGTACCTATTCAGTTACTATTATTAGATAATCCATTTATGAAAGCTCAGTATCTAATTCAGTAAATATTCAATACATTTTAGTGATATAAATCGAAACGCCACGTCTTCAAAGTGGCCATAATTTATTACAATACAATTTAGGAAACAAATTACCCAAAGCATTACTCCAGATCATTTTCAACAACATAGCTATAGACATAGATATACTCTAATGTTAGAGTGGGATGGTTATATTGAGTTGTGGATGTTGGAGGGAGACAGAAATCTCTCTGAAGGAACCACGCCCCAATTCTTTGAGGGTAGGTCGGGGTGGCGAGGGAAGAATGATATAGTTTTGCCTAGTTATATCGCTGATTGAGTCTTATATCTTGTTATGTAAGTAAAACCTTTATACGTTATAGAATAATAAATTATAGATCTAAAATATTAGATATATATTTAGCCTAGTACCTACATCGATGTATACCTAGGTACGTACTGTGCATAGGTTACGTACTATGCATAAATAACGTAGGATAAATGTACCTACCTTTTTAATATTATAAATGCGAAAGTTTGTGAGGATGTGTATGTGTGTGTTTGTTACTCTTTCACGCAAATACTACTGAACCGATTACAATGAAATTTAGCGCAAATATAGAGGGTAACTTGGATTAACACATAGGATAGGTTTTATCCCGGAAATCCCACGGGAACGGGAACTATGCGGGTTTTTCTTTGAAAACGCGGGCGAAGCCGCGGGCGGAAAGATAGTTTACGATAAAACACCCGGGCTATGAACATTTCTTAAACAGTTAAACTTACTGATTATTTGCTAATTTCTGTTTAAATACAGTATTGAAAATAGACCATTCCAAACATTCAAATTCTAAGGTTTGTGTTACACAATAATAATAACTAGTAGCTTAGTAAGCTTGTCAAATTAGGGTAGATAAAGCCTTAGGATAAAATAATAATTTATTACAGTTGAATTGTATTTAAGGCACACCATCTGGGAGGGTCACGAACCATAATATGGTTTATCACATTGAGTTCGAGGTTTTAGTTAAAATTGTTTTAGACTTCGCGTTTTATGTTTAAATGTTTAATTAAAATTGTGAAGTATTTTAATGCTATGCCAATTCATTTCTATTCTACTTTCAATAAACTGTTTATGGTCTAAGATCCGAATATAGGTCGACCTTCACCGGCGTGATAATAGAATGAGACCAATTTTATAATAAATGTAGTCTATTAAAAAATCTATTAAAGATGGGTTGAGTGAAAAAATCCTGGACAGGACATTTTAATTAATTTTTAAAAAATATTTTTTTTAATTAATAATTGCAGTACTTATCAAGATAATAAAAAAAATATAATAGACTTGAAGTATGAAACCTACAGAATGTGCAGTCATAGGGTTTTCTAATATTTACCTGGACAAACTGCTAGGTTGGCAGGTATAAACAGGCATGTCCGTACCAGTTACTTTCACTTGATGGGATGATAGAAAAAAAAAATATATCAGCATGAGCGCTGTTTTATAACAAAATTGTTTATTGTCTCAACACTGCATAATTAAAAAAATAAAAAGGTTTTTTTAATAATTAACTAAAAATATCCTGTCCAGGATTTTTTCAGTCAACCCATCTTTAATAGATTTTTTAATAGACTACATTTATTATAAAATTGGTCTCATTCTATTATCACGCCGGTGAAGGTCGACCTATATTCGGATCTTAGACCATTATAATACAATTATGGTTATGATATTTAGAAATTTTTGCTAATTTTATATCGATTTTCTGTATATTCAGAGTAAAACGACTTCAACGAAAAGCTCAACAGAGCTTTGTACTTCGAAGTTATGCATCTATCTTAGATAGATTTCACAGTAACTATCAAATCTTTTACAAATTTTATTGATTTATCTTTCCTCTTAAATTTCATGAAAACCAACCAGTTTATAGTTCATAGATACATAGACGAGCGATGCATAAAATCAATTCATATACCTATATATATATGAACTGAACTAATCTACTTCTTTTGTCAATAATTTCCTAAAAACCTGGCTGGTACATTGCCAGATCCATAGCACACAATACATTGCAAAGTCAATTCATACTTTCCAACGTTCCAACAATGTCTATAGCGCTCAATTCATACACTATTCCAACCTTGTTCCAACAACAAGCCCATACAATTTCCTTATAAATATTTAGACCTACTCCATCGATCTGGCTCCCGGCGTTGCGTGACCAGTAATTATCTGGCCATCACATGCGCGCTGAAACTTTTATGCGACGGAGGTACTTATACGCTTCCTATTTGGATACTGTTTGTAAATAGACTGTTGTTGTACAGTATAGTTTGAAAGATAGTTGGAGAAAATACAGTAAATCGATGGACTATTTTTTGTAGATGAAAGAGTGTAGTATTGACCAAGTCAGTAGGACAAAAGCAATGTAGAGTTGGTTTGTGGATTGTTAATTTATTTTTTTTAAATTGGGAAATTACTTAGCGAGTGCAATGAAAAGGTGTCTACTCTAAAAATAGACATTCACAATTGATTTTATTGCTATTTATATACGTTGTGTGAATCGAAAGCCTAGATAAAACTACAGGATCTAGTAATCTCTATGACAAAATGATCTCGATGTCAATAATTAGTATTGAATTTAAAGCTTGATATGCAAAGAAACAGCGTAATATCCACGACTTCTGAATAGACCAGCGTTTCACTTCTATATGAGTTTCGTTTACACACGTCCTATAGTTCATATTGGTAGCATAACAACGAACGAACTGTATTAACTAATTATCAACATATTGGTTTGATGAATGATTTCGAAATAAGATAACTGCATACGATGTTGACCAAAGTAATGATTAATAAAGATAGGAAAAGCGTTTCAAAGACCACATTATGCTCAAGTTACCTATTTTAACGTTCTTAACATAGTAACATTACGTACAGTTAAATCCAAGAACAGTAGACGAAGTGTGAAAATCATTATCAGCGTAATGAATACTTAGTTTTTCTCCCCATAAGCTCTCGTAATTGGCAGTTTGTTTCTTGTGACCTCTGGAAACAATGGATTCGTATGAGGTAAAAACTTTTTCATTAATTAGTAATTGATGAGGGTTATTGTGTTATGGTGTCAATGTTGCCCATCTTACGATTGTTTTTCGTTTGTTGTGTGTGGTGGGATTAAGGGGATTTCTTTGGAAGAAGTTTTAAACATAATCCATGTGTTAGTGAGAGGCCAGACATTGGGAATGAACTTTGAATTGGTTTTTCAGCTCGTCACTAATGGAGGCATTTCACAGGCAGTTCTTATAACATTTCAGGACAAACACGACCGCATTATAGTGTCTAAATAGTGTTATATATTTCAATACTACTTTTATTTATTGAAAAGTTAGTTACTTAGCCATTTTGATGAGATTTTACAGTTCTTCATTTTCTGGTAGCTTGATGAAAAATCTAGGGATGCATCGATACGCCTTTTCGCCGATAAGATACCGATACCGATACTCTTATAAAAATATCGGCGATACCGATACCGATACCGATACGCTTACTGTGAATTCAAAAATGAAGGTATACTACATAAATCACAAGTCAGATTTTTCTTTTATTAATATAAAAAGTAGAGACATAGGTTAATAATTAGGCATTTAAAATTTTAGTAATTAAAATTAACATTGATAAGATTTTTGTTAAAAAAAACAAAGTAATCTTAAGTTTTGCGGAGAAAGGCGATTTCGCAAGTCTGTTTGAATAAGACCTGCGCTGGAAAATAGTCTCTCAGATGCAACAGAACTCATTTGGAAACTAGAGTACTTCTGCGCAATTTTTTTCCAGTTTGGTTATAAAACATCATTGCGCCAGAAAACGAATGGATCTGCATCTCTCGATATATTGGGACAACTCAACAACACACTCACAAGCGCGGGGTTGGGGTTACCCCGAGCATAGTTCATGCCTCGTTCGCAACGGAATAGACGAGACAACACGCTCGTTTACACTACATTTTTAAATTAAAAAGTATCGTTGAATCGGTCATAAAAATATCGTCGATACCGATATATCGGCTAACCCGAAGTATCGCCGATATATCGGTATCGGTATCGGTATCGGATGCACCCCTAGAAAAATCAAAAGATTTAAAAATCACATTCTTACATAAACAACAATTACCACACATTTAATCAATTACATTCAAAACACAGGAACACGACCTGTAAACAATATTAGCATAACAAAAAGTTATCCAACGAAAAAATAACAAGAAACTCGACTTTCACGTAAATCCCACACTATTATTACGAGGCAAACTTTTTTCTCTTTAATTAGTTTATTAATTATGCAAATTTGTTTGCGAATCCACAATGCTTTATTGCTTTTAATCGTATCGAGATTGCGCGCCCGATAATGTAGGGTTTGCAGTTGAAGAGGCGAGCGGAATAATCAATATGGCTTGCCTCGCCGCCATCTTGGATTTGGTAAAGACGTCGACGTTCGGAAATATCCGGCAGAAAAGTTCAAAAATTCCAATGTTTGTTTTTGTTTGTTTTTATAGAGAATGAAATACAAAGAAAGTTGTGATGACGTACTGTGTGATGAAATACTCAGAAGGAAGATTCAAGTCAACTGAACACCATTAGTCATTACATATTAGCAAGGCTATTTGTAGGTACATATTAAGACAGGCTGGTTAGCTAATGTTACAAGGGTCTGTAACATTTTCCAGGAAATAAAGCATTGTGAAATTTAATTTTATAAAAAAAAGAGGTTGTGGCATTTCTTCGTGTACTTTACCGCTCCATATGACATTATAATCCTTGTTAAAAAGGCTTTATCAGGCACATAAAAAAGTTCAATTTTAAATAGACCCTATGTACTATTATAAGACCATAATAATTATTGTATTTTCTTTCACTCGCTACCGCTCATAACGAAAAGACAAAGTAAACATAATGTTAGACGATTATGACTTGCCGCTGGGGTGGTTTTAGTACAAGTGCTGTTACCAAGCACTGGGTACATGAATATTCATCACGTCACCCTAGTTTACATCTTGAATTTGTTAATGACTCATGAATGACTCACTTAGTGAACCGCGAAAATTTCACTTCAAATGTTGTTATGTGATTGCTTAAAAAAACATGCTATCTAGCTTGTTAGAATATTCATCCACACAGAATATTATGTACCACGTATCGATACATGAATATGTCATAGGATTTGTATCGATCTCCTGACAAATTTCATGTTTATCTTTAGTGCATTCATATGAAATACGGACCTTAATAATAATTGTCCAGTAGGTATATAATATTATCCTTTCCCAGAAAATATGCAATTATTTCATTTGTTATATTTCTTTCAAATCGTGTAGATTATCACCAAAAGTATTGTGTTTATTTACATTAATTGCAAAGTTCATTTTAAAACTCAATACCATCCTAATGCATGTACTAGGAATACAGAAGTCGCAGCAGATACCTACAATCCCTCGGGATTAAGCTCCACACACACATTGACAACAAGATTGTTACGCTATTAGCACACATGTGTAGCAGATGTAAACTATGTACCTACTCGTTTGTACTACGGCACTATTTGCTACAATGTTTCCATGTCCTATCAAGTATTAGTTTACTAAAAGGATTTCTTCTCTTTATGAATAATTCTTCCTTTAACAAATATGATTATTTTTCATGTCATATTATCACTGGCCATTGCGTGTAGATTATTTGAGAATTCTGCTTCTGACCTGAAAAAAGATCAAATCGTCCATGATATTATAACTCTTTCGTTGAAAAAATCTTTAATTTCTAAGTACGTAATATGTTCAGCATTTCAGACCTTTATAGACTTACTTTACAGACACATTGATTGCCAAAATGACTTTAATCCCAGTTGTTCGCAGCCATAAAACTAATCACAAGCTTTTGTAAAGCTCTCAGAGACATAATACAAAGTAGATTTAGTCCATAATAAAACCCTTTACTATATCTTACATTCACTTTGACGTAAATATTAGCAATTATAATAGTTTTAAGCTATTGCATAGCTTCTATCGCGGGCCTTGAGCGCGGGGACCGAATCGAGAAATTCCGTAACGAAAAAACCTCACGCTCCCCACTCCGACGGGCTCGGAGGTGTGGCTTGAAGGCATGCTATGCAATAGCTTTACCGCGGCAGTCCCCGAGTGCCACACGTCTTTTTTTTATTCAAAGAATAGAATCTCGTATATACCTACTCCCTGTTAACTTAATGTAGCATGACCTACCTACCTAATAATTTCGACCTTCAAATATCGATTCCTGAACGTTGCAGTCCAGATATTTCCCGCAAACACTTAAAAACAAAAGTATTATTTGTACATTAGCTACGAGCAACTGTGTCGCCAATTAAAATGATTAGACGACGCTGTGCGGCGCTAGTTACAGCGATTTCATAGTTACTCAGTCATTTTATATAGGTATTTTAGTTAAATGTGGGTAGAAATACAAAAATATAAGCATAGGCTGAAGCAATGTAAAATAAAGAGTTACCACGTACCGCAATAGATCTTCCTACTTGATGAAATAAATATAAATAACTAGGTACTTGAATAGTATCTAATTCCATCAAAAAAGTAATTTACACATTGCCAAATTCAGGTATTCCTGTTTCATTCGTTAAGCGTATTTTGAGACAGGATACGATCAGCGAATGGGATAGGAGATACGATGTAGGAGGAACGGCCGGAGTCACGAAGCTCTTTTTCCCAAGCGCTGCTGCTGCATACAAGGTAGTCGGGAAAATAGACATCACTCACCACACCACACAAATACTGACTGGTCACGGCGGATTCGCCTTCTACTTGAACAGATTCAAGCTGAAGGATAATCCGTCGTGTCTATGTCAGCCTGGAGTTGAGGAGACGGTTCCTCACCTGTTACTCGAGTGCCCAATTTTTGCAAGCAATAGATATGCTATTGAGCAAAAATTGGGCATGGCGATGACGGGTGAGAATCTGCCTTCCGCCCTGGGGGACAAGTGTAGGGATGCGTTCCTACAATATTGTAGAAATATTGTAGTCGTAGTGAACCAAAGGAATAGTGTGTGATATTAGTTTAGTTCTTTACTGTGATATAGGATTAAGTTGAGTGTTTTTGTGCCGTGTTTTTTCTGAATTTTTATAATAATTTATTTTGATTTTAATTTTATAGTATTTTAAGCAATTATTGTATTTTAGCCATTGTATTAGTAATTTATAGGTACCAGTATTTTTTTTATTTTGTTTTAAAATTTATATTGTATTTTTATTGTATTTTAATGTTATTCGTGCAAAATAAAAAATAAATAAATGCAAAAAATGTCTCTGGACTATAATCCAGAGGTGGCGCGAACACCCTGTGATGACGGGTGCCTTATTAAAAAAAAAAAAATCAGGTATTTCCAACCGAAGATTAAACCATTTAAAGTAGATCTGGAATCAATACCGCAGTAGATATCTAAAAGAAGAAATGAAAAGTTAGGTTCGCCCTCTTCAAATATCACCACATAAAACTCATGAAAAATGTGTCAGGCATTTTATAAGGGACTAGCTGTGCCTCGCGGTTTCACCCGCATTTCTCCGCTCCTGTTGGTCTTAGCGTGATGATATATAGCCTATATAGCCTTCCTCGATAAATGGGCTATCTAACACCGAAAAAATTTTTCAAATCGGACCAGTAGTTCCTGAGATTAGCGCGTTCAAACAAACAAACAAACTCTTCAGCTTTATAATATTAGTATAGATTCAATATTAACACAAATAACACCTCACAAGCTTCCACGCTAACACTGCAAGCAATCAGGCAAGCGATTATGAATTATGTAAATTTTAAATTCTGAGTCTCGATTGTGGTGTTCTTACGGAAAAAAATACCTTGCATGCTTCGTCTACCGCTCATTAAGATAATAACTTCTTGCGCTAGTATTTATTGACGTTTTCTGATGAATACAATGTTTTCAAGCGCTACTGGTTTAGGCTAGGTTACTCTTATGTTTTGAATCTGTTAAATTCAGAACGACTTCGTTGCCGTGGACCAATAGAATATAATAGTGGCTTTTGATAGCTTTATTGTACCTTGGTCATAATCTATTTGCGTATGTTGGTTTGTCGTAAAATGGTATCTATAAATAGCATCATTCATCTTTAAATTTCTCCAAATATATTTATACCATTTTTAAAAATTAACTATCATATTTTTTTCGAAAATATTTCAGAAAATAAAATAAGAAGCTTATCTATCGTACTCGAATCCTGATTAAATACCTACTTATAAACCTTCAATAGTACATAATTATTACCTAATTAATTAATGGCATTTGTCAAAGGGTAGTTAAATTACATGTCTCGGGAATAGTATATGGTAGGATATAAAAAATAAAATATTACTTAGATGTTACGTTATGTTGAAAAATTAAAACTAGTATATTATAATTTATCATATAATAGAGAATATTATTATCTTTTTTTAAACATTTAACAATAGATATGAATAAGTTTCCTATAATCATTTTCCTAAAAGGCTAATAATAACATTTCTGCTCTGTAAGCAGAGTTTCTTGAAGCTTTCCCAGTAGAAATTTAATTTATTAAGCGTAGAATTAGGAAAGCATTGATTCTAATAAACAATCATACATGATAAGGAAATTGCTTCATTCTAACAGCTCTTAGTCTAATTATAGTTTAGAGGATGGAAGCAATTACTCCACATTATAATAATTGAAAAAAGTATAGAAAATACCTTATTTACTATAGTTTTCTGTTCTGGTATTCAAGCTTTATCTCTCAAACGATTTTATGGTGCAATTTATAAAGGTAATTTCTATTAGCAACGTATTAAATAACCTATAATATCTTATTAGCGATAGTCAAACCCTATAAACTAAATCCGCAGAACCGCGAGTGCGTTCACCTTAATTCAATCAGTGGCCTTACTAATCGAATAAGCCGTGTTTAACTCATAGAAGGGTTCACGTCGTACACTGGACGGAATAAACGCCGGTAAATAAACGCGCGTTTTTATATATTTTTTGCAACTGTATGGTGCGATGTAAGTACTTTATTCAATTTGCTCATATATAAATAACCTTTTAATGATGATAAAATCGGATAAATATTGTATTTTGAATAGAAAATATTGTCGATTGTATGGTGCTATTATGGCAATGTTTCGCATATTTGGTCCCACATACTGTCAAGATATGAAAGTAAAGTGAAAAATGTAGAGTTTGGGTGATGATAGAAATCATATTGACGGCGTCAGAGGTTTCCGTCCACCTAAATATGCGTTTTTTGTTCCAGCGCTATGGTCGCTATGGCGTATTCAGGCTTCCAGTGTGTGTTAATCTTTATTAGTACTAAATGCAGTATCGCCGAGCCGCCGACGGTGAATCCAATAGGTTTTCATTTAATAAAACCCTTTTATTGGTTTAACTGGGATTTAGCTAGCTTTATACGATGCCAGCTAAGCTCTTTATGCGCCAACATACGGTGCATACACATAACTAAATACAAAGCTCGATATAAATCTAATTTAACTTAATCTACTAACGGTCTGATTTGCTTCGTTTATAAATAAATTACAAACAGAGAACGCACAAAATATATTAAAATATGAACGGAATTGCGTATCTGCGTTGTTTTATATTCTATGATGGACGGTGCAAGAGTTTTGTGCAATACATATTTGCATGAATCAACGGTGTTAATGCTATTATCCAATCGTTTTTACATTTAACACCGTATTGCGCGGTTTTAGAATTGTTTATTCTTTGTGTACAATGATGTACTTAAGGGCTAAACCCATGTTATTCTCTGATCAAATCCTTTAAGTTAGTTTGGAAAATCCGTTGTCATTGGTTGTGAGGCGTGGTCCCAGTAGAATATTGGAGGTATAGTAGCCGTTGGTATCCCAGTAATCCACCTATAGCGAATAATTGTGAAGGATTAGTAGAAATCTCGTTATCAGCGCCGCGAATGGCGTATTTGCGAGTGATGTGCTGCTAATTCAACTAACTGCATTACACGGTAAAGGCGCGTCCAATGAGAAGCAGATAATAACGTGGTGTGGCCGTAGTGAGAGCGGGCGATGTGTGGTCGAAAACCGCAGCGAATTGGGGCACCGAGCTGTGACAGGTACATGTCAATTCATGGGAAGGAAGGGTGGCGAAATTTTCGTGTGCCTATTTCAAAACCAAACTATATGCCGTTCTTGTAAAAAAATGTGAAAACCGTAATATTATTTTTTGGTAAGTATTGTTCTGTTAAAAATTATCAGATCTTGAAACCATATTCTCCGTACCATCAATGTTTGAAAAAAAACACATAAAACATTCATACCATACGTATCTACTTGTGACATACCTATTAATAACAGTATGAATATTATAAAAGAAAAACCGCACCTGTCTATTTTGACTAACTAATCTTTGAACCTCACCCACCGTTTTGTGGTAACAAAGTATATGTTACAATGTATTTAAAAGCTCTTTTACACTGAAACAAAACAAATATTTACTGACAATAATGAAAGGTGTTACATACAATATCATTATCGAATAATATAATAAATATCGATTATTTTAGTTTTAACATCATCTCATATATGAAATGTTAATGGGAAATAAAATAATACTAATACACAATTTCAAAACAAAGATTGTGATTAATCTTTCGAAAAAGGAAGAAATCTAGGTAATATTTTTTATACTGGATTACTAGATTTTCGTCCAGATAATATGCTTGTCCAGACTTAAAACTAAGCTCCTTTCTGTGTTCTACACAGGAAGATGCATTGCTTAGCTTTTCAATCTACACCTTATAATCTCACAGTTTCACTGTCATACGATTCTGTTAAATAAACTGTTGTAGATGTTGTGATTAGTTAGACTTAGGGCCGATTTTTCAATCCTTGGTTAAAATTTATCCGTCCAATAAAGTATTACACGAACATTTTAAAATGTCACCTGTAAACTGTCAAATACGGACAATTAGAATACATTTTGAAATGGTAGTTTAATACGTTTTTCGATGAATAAGTTTTAACCAAGGATTGAAAAATCAGCCCTTAGACATTTAGAGGCGTTAAACCGCATGCGAAACACACATAGTTTAACAATTCAACATAGCTCACAAATAACAACACTTCAAATTCTGAAATATCAAATATTATTAGATTATTTGATCATATAATCTAAAACCAAACATCGTTCGGAATCCAGTTTTTCCAACAATTTCCATATATCTACCGCGCACTGGTCAAGCGCAGTGGTGCGCAGCACATCACATAATGTTTTTTTATTATTTACCGTTACAGACCACACTTGAATGCTGTAAGTGACCTCATTAGGGGGAATGGTAGTGTGGGGTAAATATTGTTATTGTGAGAGAACTATCGCAAAATCCTCTCAATAAGAAATATTATTCACTGGCTCTAGTAGCCCGAGAAAATAACAAATGTGGCTTATATCACTTGTACTAGTTGTACCGAAAATAAAAATTAGGACTCACGAACTATTGTTCTATTCCTTATTAGGAAACAATGGAGCTCTATACGGGTGAAATAATTTTTAAAATCGTTTTAGAAGTTTTGACAAGACTATCATGGAGAGTCTGAACTTACCATTTTTTTACTGTGCGAAACTAAAATAAGAAAAAGATTACAATTGTTCCACTATTGTGTCACTGTATAAGCTTCCTTATACTGTGATTACGTTATTATAAAGAGGTAGGTAAGTTGTAGATTTCATTTTTAAAGTAGGTACAAAAAATGTATCATCTGTAAGTCCTAATGTAAAATCCCCTTAATTTGAGACCAGATGCAAGATGACATTATGGCACAATCAAGTCATAGCTATTATAATAAAATCTCGAACAAAACAAATAAAACTGCACCGTTTACCGCCGATCGAAGCTGACTTACCCGATATCGAAGATGGATTCGCTCGTCTGTGATACATTCGCGGAATTCCAGTTATTTTCAAATAAAGGGCCTTCTACAATAGTCTTGTATTCAAAGGAAAATAAGATTACGGGAACTACATAATTTAAAGTGTATATGCGCATTGTACAAAAAGAGCAGTCGCTTAGCTGTCATGACAAAAAAAAACGTCAATATTAAATTTTAATTTTTTTTTGTTAATAAAAAATGTAACATAATATGTCATATTTTCATTATTCATTTATACTTACTTTTCATACTGAATGATTTCTCGATACATTTATTGCTTCATGTATTTTTTTTATCAATCAAACTCATTTTCAATTTACTGCCTATTCAATCGTTTAAATATATATTTAATTAACTCACAAACACACCAAATTTAAATAAAACAAGACAAATGTGCAGTCTCCCCAACAGCGTATCAGGTTACCTAACTACTGTTTGGCCCAGACTTCACTCCGCGCTTATCTTTAATCGATCGAGACAACACCCGCCACGTTTTCTTCTTATTTCTCTATTTAATGACACGAAATTTAGAGGAATTAATTAACCAGCGGCCGTGATTTATTTTTACTTGGTACAGATTGTTGATATGTCAAATTTTACGCTTTTTTAAGTGGAGCGACACGCGAGTCGCTACAATTTTAAATTGTTCTGTTTTTTTTTTTGTTTTTTTTTTGTTTGTTTTCTTTTATTATTGTTTTGTTCGCGTTTCACCCGCTACTTGTACATGCTCTGATGTTATCCTTTCAATCTTTATTTAGAAAATGCAATGTTAATACGAGTTTATTGTACGTTAAAGTGCTAATGAATTGATTAGCTTTTACTTGAATATGTTGTTATATATTTCTTTCGTGTTTTACTCCGGTGACGTTGCGTTTATTACGTTTTTATCATCATTATATTGCATTTTAGCTTTTTGTTAAAATATTATATTGTTATTAATACAGTAAGTATTTATATAAGTACCCACTGAAGTATAATACATATTATGTTGCATAGCTTGATACTAATTCGATCAATGCTTTTAATCACAAACATAAAACATATCTTTTTAATACTAAAATTAAATGCTCATTAGAAGAAAATAAAATCTTTCCATAACATTAACCTTTTATCCAATAGTTCACCGCATTCATCGATATAAGAACTAATAATGCATTTAATTAAATAATCAAGAGCAACGTTCAAGCATGACATACAAATATGGTAGAAAAGTAAATACGTTGTTTTTGTGTGATTAAAAACGATAATACGTAGGTACTTATCGACTTCATTAGTTATTCTGAAATCTATAAAGAGCAGATGCTACTGATAAGGGAAAGAAAAAAGACTTTTTGAAATTTACATTATGAAAGTTTTTTTTATTTCATTAATAATAATATTTATGTTTGTTAAAATCAACGGGTAATATAGTGTTAACGTCATATTTAATAGGTAATATATTAATTATTAATTATATAGGTATAATGGTCGAGTTTTTATACTGCTTTGACGATTAAGAGGCTCTAGATTCGAAACGGGAGCCCAATGAAAAGTAAGTAGGTACCTAAGTTAATTTTTACGTGCATGTTAAGAAAAACGAAAGTGAAACAGATGTGAAGTGTGACCCATATCGCAAAAACGAGATTTCACTTTTTTTGTTACGTAGCGTAGGATCAAGTAAAATATGTCAAACTAGTTTTTGAGATGAACGCGAACAGACTAACTAAATGGGAAATTGATTATATTTAATGCTAATCCTCTAGATATAATCTTCAACTCGCCTTACGTAAATAAAAAATAAATATGTTTTTCTGTTTGATTTATTCGCAATAAATGATATTTTTTTGTTGTCAGAACCTTGTACACACAACTGTGTCTATGACATAACTATTAACAATTAAAAATAATTATTAAACCTATGTAATTCCCACAAATATTAGGGCAAGGCGATATTTTAAATACAATCAGCTTTTTACGAATCATTCGCCAAGAACAATGATAATAAACATAGTTTTAATTAAAGCCGATAAAAAATTGTACACAGTATAAATAATTATTGGATGTACACGGTCTTTAAGTGATTGAATGACTCTTCAATTTTTTGCAGTTATTACCATTTAAAGATATTTTCATACTTAGCTAAATATACAAAGAATTATGTTTGTGCAATTTTAATTATATCTTGTGGAATTGATGTCAACTCTTAGACTAGCACGTGTAAATTATTATAATAAAAGCTATTTTGTTTACCTACAAGAGATAATAAGAAGGTACTTTTGCTTATAAATTGTGCTTATATCAGGTTTGTTAACTGTGTCATAATCTCTTGTTTCTAATTAGTACTGTTAAATTTTTACTGAAAATTTCAATAATTTAAACTTTATTACCAGTTTAAAATTGTTTTATTTTGTTCTAAATGTATTGTTTGTGTGCAATGCAATTATTCTAAAAATACATTTTCTTCAAAATGATACGTGTATACAAAATATAGTAATTAATTTTACTAAACTCATAATAATAAAACTTACTTACCACAGAACATCTATTTATATACAAAGTGATATATTACTCTATATATCACCATCACTTGAAGTAGCAATTATTAATTACAAGGGTCAGTATCAATAAACAATTAACTACAATTACCTTTATGTGGTTCATTATTGAACTACAAGTTAAACATATGTGAAACTGCAAGACTAATGACTGAAAGATAGCTATTATACTGAGGAGGGTAAATCAGCCATTGAATTAAAGGGAATATAAAACAATGTTGTATTTGAGAGTCTAAGGTAACTGTATATATACCTAATACCTATTTAATACCTGTTGTTTAGTTTCATCATTCTGTTTTTAACGTAAGTATAGGTACAATAAATATTATAAAATTCATTATCTACATCCAGACTCGACTCTCATAAATGCAATATTATAATTTAACCTGTATCAATTCAATAAAATATAGAAATATGAAAACGAGCACGTGTCACAAGTGAAACTTCTTTGCTAAGATACAAAGATATCAAAATCGTCGCCACTCCATGACGTGACGGTATTGCCATGATGCGACCTTGGAATTTTACTCTCAACGCGTCTAAAGAAGTTTCTCTTAAAAAAAATCAGTAACCCTCAAACGCGGATGTAATATTGTTTTCCTTCCCCCGCTCGACTGGTCACTATGACCACATCCACGCACACTAATACGCATTAGGGTTTCGGTAACTAATGGATTGAAGGGATTATTGCGCGTCACTTTCCGAGCTTATACTTCTTTGGGGAATAAATGTTGTGGTAATTGAGATGGCTGTATGGGGTTATATTTTTGTGTTGGAATAGAAGAAATGACATAAATGTGGCGTTTTTAAACATTGACAAGTATAATCTGTCACAGAAGTATCTTAAAATATTATGAAAATAATTCAAACATGTGAATTGGCAGTAAGAGAAATTTTTAGATAATAAATTAGTATTTGCTAATTATACTAACAATATATATTTTGATAACGCTGTAACTAGATTTTTAATTCTAAGCTGTTGAATATGACACATACGAATATTACATTTCTAATATAGGTAATATTAGAAATGTAATACACGAGTGATACACGCCCTTAGCTCTTTTTATACTATGCTCTTAGCTTTAAGTAAAACCATATTTATAAAACTTTGTTCACCAAACCGTGTAGGTAAATCCTAACGATCCGAACGAACGGTATCCTAACGAAAAGTTTATTTAACTACTTGACCATGTAACATACGATGTGATTGAGATTCTTTTGTTTAGAACCGTGTCATTACTAAACATTGGCCTGGAGCCATCTTAATATTGTTTTAATAGCGCTTAGCCGGTGAAAGCTTTTGTGGCTTTTGTTTTTTAAACCACCCGCGTAATTATACTCTGATTTTAAAATATTACTGATTTATCAATGATATTTATGCCATCAAATCTTACGTGAAAATAACAACTTAACAGTTGAAAGGTCCAAGAATCGTTATTATATATTTTTTAATGGCAAATTATTTTTCGTTATAATAAGTACGTAATACGTACGTCATTCATATGACTCCATTTAAACAATTTATGGTGACACCTGTTAAATTCCATACAAACATTTACTAACAGTACATCAAAGTCATCTGAATAAACCACAATTCAATCAATATTTAAAAGCATTTGCTCCGATCATTAATATCCCCATACAGACCGTGCTTATTCAATTAATGTGCAAATAAACTTGGAAATAAATGTACCAAATCGACCCCAACAAGTGAATAAAGGGACAATAGAGCACGCGCAGGGTTCCAATATACTCTATACAGGTAAAGACGACCCTTGTATTAACTCCTGTCAAAACACAAAGTGGGTATTTTGGACCCGACACCGATAGGGGGAAATTTGCTACAGCAGCGTAGGGTTAAGCGTGAAATCGGATTATAGGTATTGAAGAATAGTATTGTAAGTGTCAATTATAATTAAGTGTGGAATTAAATTTGCTGGTTTAATTGTATTTAGGTTTCCTAATTGTTGGCATGCGGTTTTGTCGGTCTTTTTTTAAAGAAAGTTACCTAAATCGCTATTATTAATTACGAAGTATAATTTTAAAATTGCAAGAAGTCTACCAACTGTTAAAAATTTAGTAACGGAAGTACCTATTTGACTAGCAGTTACAAGACACGATTAACAGTAATACACCCAAGTTAATAATATAAGGATAGTTATAAAAAATTATGTAAGAAGGAAAAGGAAATGATAGAAGAGAATCAACTCTTATAAGTTGACAAAAATCTTATAAGCAGTCCCTACATTATAAAAAAAAAGAGAATCAAATATTTCAATACAAATTCGCTTGACACTTTTATCCAGCTATATTACCTTATTGTACTTATCATATTAACGTAAACAGGCTCATCAAATGTAATAGACAAGTACAATCATATGTAGAATGCAATTTGTGCCAATTGCAATGATTTCTAGTAATCACCTAACGACCTGGGGTCATGGTGGACTCTATTTTTATGAAGAGACTACGTAAATTATGGTAATGAGCTTATGATTCTCATTCGAATGTTGGATATTAATTTCTAAACGGTAGTTAACCCTGTTCTAGTAAAAACAATAAGGAAATATATAAGGTCTATTTAATAAAACGATTGTGATGAATGCTTTTCGTAAAAACTTAGTAAAATGTTTTAACTGAACAATGAAATACATATTACATGCATGCATGTATCATGTATTTATATTTATTCGATATCTGTTTATAATGTTTGAAGATGCCCTTAGCATTGATATCTACTTACATGAACGGTAAATCATTAAATATCATAGCGATCGATTCATGGCATTCAGTAGTTTCTACATAATTAAACTAGTACATTGTTATAACAAGGCCCCTATTTTCGCATATTTAGTAACATTTATTAACTTTGTTGTGGAAATTACAAGTGTTTTATAGTGTCTATTGTTAAGACTGCTTTCAAAACAATCGACACGAGCTCAGTCACCTCTAAGCGGATCTAAAACTTAGATAAAATTATAGGTATTTATTGGCTTATCTTTCTTCTTCAAGTTCTCAAGTAAATGTTAATATATAAAAATATTATATTCAGACACGTTTCCCATGTATAAGACCTTGACTTAAATAGAAATGCGTAAATACGAGAAAAATCGACGGAAAACAGCTATTCCGACGAAGGCTGGACGCGATCAAGCGAGAACGATGATATTGGCACACTTAATTTTGCTTGGCACACATGTGCATCCATGTACAACGTCTATCCTACAATCAATATTCAATCTTCAATCATCAGCATAAGAATCAATTCCACTTGAACTAAAATCGGCACTTATGACATTGGATGTTTTCAATTTTTCAGCATATCTTACGTTAGCTAGTAGTTTTAAAGGATTTCAATCACTATGCGTATCGATATAAGGATTGTTTTTTGATCTTTGTATATTAATGCTTGTCCTAAAATAAGTTATAGCATTCAGTTATTACAAGTGCATTGAAGGTTATGTATTGTTCATAATTAGGCATTTTTTACGAACATACTTATCTACGATGAATTGTGGAGATTAATCACTTTAGAGTTTTATTTTTTCCCAGTATTCAACTAGCGGTCATGGTAAATGCCACATTATCCATTTGATGCACTTCTTCATTCATATGCCAAAGATATTTTAATAAGACAATTTTCTCATTCACCCATAAAATGTGATCTGTGCTAAATATAGATACATAGTTTCATTTCTTCTTTGGTGTCGGCTCACTGCATGTCGTTAGTAATAGAACATGTAAATCAAGCCGTTAATTATCAATTAAAACACCTTTATCGCTTTAATAGACCATCAATATTCCTATTTTCTGACAACATAATCGAGCAATTTTCGTAATTATCGCCCGTATTCAATTTTCAATGCAGTAAGTTATTAATTTCAGATTATAATTATTTATTCAAGAAACTTACGTTGTATCTGTGTTAAGAACAATAAAACTGATTCTCATTACAAAGTGGCATTTGTTTGTGTTTTATCTTTGATTTGCATTTAAAAAATGGTTTAAAATATTGTATTTCAATGACTGAAAAAAGTGTGTTGTGACACATTCATTAGTTTCAAACATTATTTATAGTAGCGGACCAAGAACGCACCCGCGGAGACCCTATTCATAGATTATGAATACATGCGTGATGTTTACATCCACACCAAATGCGGCCTTAAAACAAAACCTTCAAATTGGCCTTCACCCTTTCGGCCGTTGACCTCACTAATACGTTTATAATTATACCTTACAAGACCGACGCATTTGTAAACATAGGGTCTATGACGTAACATACAACTACTTGTTAATTTTTTCTACACTAACAGCATCTTTGAGATGAAACGAATGATGGGTGGCCGACGGAACACTTTTATTTTTTTGCTGGCTAAATTTTAATATTAAAATAATAAAAATTTTGAATCAACATTCAACATACAAAGATACAAGCTGTATTAGTTTCGTTTATTTATCGTTGGTGTTATACTCATTACTTTTAACAAAATGTTTAGCGCATTTCAGAAAGGAGACATACCTAGTTCGAATTCAGTTTCACCTGCTTAATAACGACTACAAAAATCCATGCAAAACGTTAAGGAGACTTCGACCACCTTATTTATATTCTATACCAACGCATTTCGTATACACAGTAGAGGAACTGCAGCAAATTTGGAATACTGCATGTAAGTTGGAATA
>CAJQZM010021011.1:0-12862 GCA_907164665.1 Colias nastes | reverse complement strand
TACCATACTGAATTGGCCTATCTTTCAGCTTAGCACACAAAAAAAAAATCAAGCATCTAGCGCCATAATTCACGTCACCATAAATAAAAATCTTATCGTACTCAGCGATAGATGAAAAATTGAAAAAAATGTCATAACTCCGAAAATACGAAAAATCGCATAACATACATGGGGGTGTTTCGGATAGCCCTCTAGGTCCTCTACCTCCCAGCTTCCGTTCATCACCACTTTTTGGGACACCCTGTATAAAATTCTAAGAGCATTCTATCAATTACATATAAACATCTCCAGGATGCTTATACCACCGTTGCGGGTCTCATTACAATTAAAAATACTAAAGGATTACGTTAATTTGGAAGAGCATTCGATCAATAACCAACTTATGCAGGATGGTTATATCACCGCTGTGCGTCTCTCGACGAGCCGGCAGCCCGAGCCCGGGCGGCTATCTGGTGCCTGCAAAGGGCGGTGGCGGCTGAACCGGAGTCCGGGGCCGGGCTCTACCTCCTAGGGAGGTGCTTCGCGGCCCAGGGAAAAGTGCACGACGCGTTCATTGCGTACAGGAACTCGGTGGAGAAGTCCGAGGGCAACGCTGATACGTGGTGCTCTATTGGGTGAGTGCTTTGAAACTGATGGTAGTAATAGTACGTAGTTGTATTAACTGTATAAAATATGTTCCTTTTTGGATTCGTTTTGAAATGATATTTTATCGTGATGATCGTCATTTGGGTAATGAGGCTTTGTTTCGTGTAAAGGGTTTTTCTAAAGGTCCTCTCGGAAATGCAGATAATGCAATGCGTGAATACCATTTTTTGTTTTAAATTGATCACGATGGCTGTAGACGGTGCGGAATAAAGTACTTTAATTAATTATATATACAGATGTGAGATGACACAAGAAGAATTATAATGATTGATTCGTTAAATATCGCTTAAAAAGGAAGCAAAGAATTCATCAAAGTATGTATGGAATATTTTTTGTTTTATGTCTCGTTACCTTTATTATACATATTTGTCACATATTTGTATTGTGACTACAAAAACTAGTAATTTCAGTCAGCTTAAATAATTGACTGGTTAATTGACAAAAAAATCTATATTAATTAGCGTATTCGAAGTATTTTACTCAAGCATAATGATAATCTGTTTTTGTTCAAAATTACCATGTTATTATTTGCATAATTTTATTGAAACTGATGCTTAAAGGAGATTAATTGCGTCGCTTCCAAATATATTAAACATAATTAAATTAATCACTTATTTAACAGGCATGTAGTGTCGAAGACAACGAAGACGGTATGAATTTATTTTATAATGTTACAGAACTGGAATATATTCAAGTGTTTCATATCAGTACTCCCACGAATTAATTTGAATGTTTAATAAAATAATTAGGCACGGACATTAACGATGTGTGTATTCGCGGACGGACGTAGGATATCGACACCGATTTGTTTTGCGTTCTCACGATTTATTGTCCGGTTAAGGAGGCAACAGGAAAGACTCTAGGATATCGGTTACTGTTACATGTGAAAATGTTGTAAAAGTAAGATGATATTAATTCGCATATGTAAATAGGTTTGAATAGGATATCGGAGTCGTAAATCAAGAAAACAGCCTGATTTTTTACACTGTTTTTACAATTTTATCATGAAAAAAAGGGGGAATTTACACGCATTATAAGAAGGAAGTTTTTATTGTCATTTTACAGTTGTTATTTAACATTCATCACGTTTTGTAGACATCAGTTTCATTAGATCATGTTAGGTTAATATCTGCTCTCATAAAGCGTGTTAGCTAACATTACTCTCCTCCCCTAGCGTGCTATACCAGCAGCAGAATCAGCCCATGGATGCGCTCCAAGCGTACATATGCGCGGTGCAACTGGACAAGGGCCACTCGGCCGCGTGGACGAACCTCGGCAGTTTGTATGAGAGCTGTCAGATGCCGCGCGACGCGTTCGCGTGCTACAACAACGGGGGCTCCGCGGCCACCGCCTCGAATACGGCCCTGAGACAGCGACTCGCGTTCCTGCGGGCGCATTTGGCACACGCGCCCATGCCGTCCGTCACTGGCAAGTGAGTATGCGGTGGTGGGTTGAATGCGGTGGTGTTAATGAACTTTCGTGTGTATTTTTGAGATGTATAGATACGATACGTCAGTAGAAAAAAATGGCTTCTAATTTTAATAAGAATACTAATTTGTAATTGTACATGGTTATCAGATTAAAAGAATTGTATTTATCCATTTGCTCCCCGTTTTTGTACTTAATGAATAATATATTTCTTTATCGCGTTCATAGTTAAAACAAAAACGAGGCGTATACGAAAAAAATAAATGAAATAGTTGGAAGCGTATAAGGACATCATAATTTACCATCATTTAAAAAATGTGAAGTAAAATATTTTTTAATCGTGCAATTAACCTATGCGAATAGGTTTTTTGTCCTTTCATTAATAAAATGAACGAATACTAATTGTCGTATGAGCGAGTTTATTTCTCACATAAAAACTCTAGTTAGTGTGGCTGTCTGTAGGTTTCCGTTATACGCTTCATCTCTATGCAAATTATACAGACTTTGATAACCGACATTAAAAAACTATATAAAATCCTTGAAAATTATAATATTAAGCTTAATATAATTGCAAATTGCTGAAACTTTGTAGAGGATTTACTTAAAATATAGAACTGAGAAGATATAGAGTAGTTTCAAATATTATTATGTACCTACCGTTGTACAAATTTTAACGCATTTTAATATTATAAACTTGTTCCTGACAATTTGTTAACAACTCTACAAAGCTGAAACGTTTTTAGTGTAATTTGTCATAAAAATATTCTGTAATTTGTATGAAAACGAATATCTTTAAATCTGCAAATTGCATGGACGATATTCGCATTGTGATTAGCGAAATTTCAGTATGTTGAATTTAAATTCTTTTAACTGTTTATTGGAGCTTATACAAAGTAGTTAATAGATTTCTTTTACACAAGCTGAGTACAATTGCAATTGATAATTAATAAATGTTGCGTATACTATTTAATTATTTATGCAATGTATGTTTTTACATAGACTACCTTTTAATATGGAATTCTCTAAAGAAAATACTTTGTTGATATTTCTTTATATGGTACATACAGTTCTTAGTAAACTAGTAAGTTGCTTTGTAATCTACATAATGTGGCACTGAACTATATGTTAACATTATTGTACAATAGTACACATGTCTTTACATAATATTAACTTTATTTAACATGCGGATACATTAGCTTGATTTGTATAGATAATTATTTGTAAAAAATATTGAATCCAGAAAAAATATTTTCATCGATGTTTCCGTCTACACAATGAACAAGCTTATAATATCTAATATTAGATAATAATAAAGAAAAAGCTATTCAATTATTTTCCCCCATATCGTAATCGCCTTTACTCAAAAGGGCATCAAAGTACTCCATTATATTATACCCACACAATCCTCTAATTAGGCCTTCATATATTTGAATGTTCTGTGTACTTAATTACCTACATATTTGTGTATTTTATCATTCCAGTCGCACAAGTCGGCTTCATAAGCCACCTTCTCTCTTTAAATCGTCTTTACTGAAAAATACATCAAAATACCCTTACTAATTATTTCACCCAAATCTCTAGTAAATCCCTTTTGTATTTTGAGGTTCCGTATACTCTATTACATATTTATGTATTTTATCCGTTTTCTCTAGTCTTTACTAAAAAATACATCAAATTAAACTTATTACAAGATATTTAAAGCACAAACGTTCCGTACACTATTACAATTCTCTTATTATTCGTACAGACGCCGTCCACTGCCATCTATCGAAGAAGCGTGGAACTTACCCATATCTGCTGAGATGTCATCCCGGGCGCCCAAGTCCGCGCCACCCCCTTACCCGGGGAAACGGAGCGGGAGTATAAGTAGCAGTACTACGCAAGAGGAACCGATCCCACTGACTCCGAACCAATTGCAGACCTTGCAACACTTGCAGAGGAACTCGCATAACTTGTCACCGCACCAACAAGTATAACTTTGTGATTTTTTTTTTAATTTTTTGTGAAATTTTTTGGATTTTTTGTGATTTTTTGTAGAGATGTGTACTGCTGGAACGGTTTTGAACAAATTAAGGGAATAGATCTTATTTTGTAGCAACAGAAAAATTTTCTTTAGATATAATTTAACTTCATTATCAATAGATTGTAACGTTGTATAATATTTTGATAATTCTGTTTTGTATACTTACGTCAACAGGGCAATAGACCATCTCGCCAGGCGGTTAATCTTTTAATAAAGTCTTTATTTAAAAATACATGCACTTATTATAATATTTTTATTCCATACAATATCGTACCAAATTTCATATGTATCGATTTTATACATGAATATAGCACCGGTAACAAGATGCCCATTCAATTAGTGAAATTATTGATCCTCTCACTCGCTCATAAGAAACAAATTATCGACAAACTCAGACCCTCTTGACCCGCGTTCCTTTGGGAAAGTTGTATTACGTTGTAAGTCAATTAGTGGCTTATTTATATAGCGTTGTGTTTTATATGATTACGCTTGAGTGTAACTTTATTCGTTTTCATGTATATTGTGGACGTTTATGTACTTATGTACTTTGTGAATGTTTGTTAGCAAAAATATTAGATATTATGTTTGTTATTTATCCATTGTTTTACTTGAAATATGGTAACTATAATATTATATTGTTTCAGGCGATGATGCAACAGCTTCTACAACAATACAGATTGTCTCAAGCGGCGAGATCGCGAGCGGTTTGTATCTAACATAAGAGAAAATCCTTATCCCTCCCCCACCCCTTTAGTATTAAGACGGCGGCAGGTTTTTAGGTCCCTTAATTTAAGAACGTTAAATGAAAAACTATCTTGAACAAATTTGTGCTATTTTTAAACATGGCAATTTTATTATAGTCATTGTCTATGTGAATTTGAATTTCGAACGTAGACAATTTTTTTTTCAAGATTGTTTTTCTTTTTGAAATGGCAAATTTGAATTTGGAACGTGGATTTTAATTTGTTTTTTTGTAATGTTGCCAGGTAGCGAAAAGCGATACCACCGCGACGAGCGGTAGCGACAACGCGGAGTCGCTGGCTGAAGATTTGCTTAAGAAGTTCTCAGATACACAACCAGATATTAAGAAGGAGCCCGCTATGAGTGAGTTTTTAGTTTATGATTGTATGAAATTTACGGTTAGAAAAAAAAATTACATGAAAAATTATACACTTGCGGCTTCTAAGCCGTCTTCACAGTATCATAAAAAATTTTGAACAGATACATTATATTAAGACAAAGACGAAGGTGTGATCAAAGTAATATTTATACAATAAAAAATTATTTTCTAATAGTTTCATTTATAATTTGAATGTCCGTAATGCGTATTAATTTTATAATGCAATCAATCAAATCAAACAATAATTAATAGAACCACCCTTCCTGGTTCATATTTTCATACCAACAAATTGTTTATTTTTCCGGTTCAAATTGTTTGCGTTTACTGTATATTTTCAATTTATAATTTTATTTAACAGGAAGGAAATTCATTTATGTATAATCGACGTGATTGTAGAAGGAAGGGTTTTTCCAAAAATTTAGATTTACACTATTATTTCCCTGATTTTCGAAATAGAACATAATATTATACCATTGTCTGTAGTAAAATTCACAAGTGATCAAACTCAATATGGTTCCATTTACTTTAGACCCTAATTAATTTAAAAAGGTAATTTTTTTTAAACGAACTATCGTAAATTTTCTTACGCTTGTTATTTTATAAAAGTAATATCTTAAACAGCTATCTAGACACGCGGCAGCGTGTCAAGCCGAGTTCAAGCGAAGAGAACTGGCGAGCAGCAGCCGTGTGTATTTTTACACGAACCATTTCGAGCCACTTTTCACCCCCTTATAACTCGAAAACTATTTAACTTAAACAAACCAAATTTGGTACATATAAAGAGGACCACAAGATAAACAAGAACCTTAAATGTCATAAATACAGATTAAACAGTTGCGTAGATATTAATATCCAAAAATCGCAATTTTTAAGACTGACTGACTCATAGATATTATATAGGTACAAAACCTAACCCACTTCCAGATGAGCTAGAAAGTTCAAATTTTGTAATCAACTAGGTAATAGTGTGTGTACAAAGGAAAAAATCAGAAAATTCTGAATTTATCTGTATTTAATTTTTTTTTCAATGACATTAATTTTGTAAGTATGGAAAAATGGAAAAGTTTATAAAAATAGAAAATATTATATTCACCATAAAAGTGTTAAAATATAGATAAAAACTAATCAGTGGCCGAAAAAAATTTTGAAATCCATCAATAAATGACTGAGATATAGATTATTGAAGTTTACATATTATTTTAGCACGAAACATCTGTGGATTCGATGCGCCTCTGACATCACACTCACTCGCGCTAGTATCGCTAGGGCAGATTACTTCGATTGCATGATTTCTTTATTCAAAACTGTTATCAAACGTAAAATAAAAGAAAAGTGTAATAAAAATATTGCTCATACAGTTAAAAGTAATATATAATTTTACATATTCACATTTATTTATTCTTTATTTATGAGTGTTTAGTTTAGTTTTAATTTCAGTGTAATGGATGAAGGCTTCGTCGAAGGTCGAAATGATTTAATTTGCGTAATATTAATATATTAATATAAGTGAAACATCTTTAGGCGCGTTTAGAGTAAAATTTCAAGATCGCGTCATGGCAATACCGTCACGTCATGGAGTAAGGCGACGATTCTTCTACAACGATCTTTGCATCTTGGTAATAGTTTGTGTACAAATTCACGCTGGATGTTAAATAGAAAATCTTGTAATTTTTTAAACAGAAAACGAGTTTAAAAATTGCAGATAATGACAGGGCAATGTGCGCTGACATTCATAACATACAAGAAAATATAGAAAATAATACTAAACAAACCATACAGAGAAACCGCAAGAAAAAAAAAATCGTATATAAAAAGTATTATACTTATTCATAAAGTAAATCAAATTTGCAGAGTAATTTTCTGTACAAAAAGTAATGATATCCCACCAAAAACATAAATGTAAAAATTGGAGCCGAGTTCAATCGTTGACTTAATTTGCCAAAAAAAGAAATGAGATCTAAATGTGTGCCAAGTTCTGTAGACAGTCCAGAAATTTATTTACAAAGATGTATTAAGTTCTTAGGTGAACTGAAAACTCAATTGCTTTATTTTCCCTTAGAGAACAACGTTTAAAAAAGTCATATTTTGGAATAAACGTTGTTTTCTAAGGGAAAATAAAACAATTGAGTTTTCAGTTCACCTAAGAACTTAATACATCTTTGTAAATAAATTTCTGGACTGTCTACAGAACTTGGCACACATTTAGATCTCATTTCTTTTTTTGGCAAATTAAGTCAACGATTGAACTCGGCTCCAATTTTTACATTTATGTTTTTGGTGGGATTAAATCTTATAAATATTTATTTGGAATTTGAACAAGAATGCACGATATACATTTACGATATATTCCTAACAATATCCTCATTTTCATATATTTATACAGATTATTAAAAATATATGATAAATTTTTAAAACGCGCGTACTCTATTGCAATAAAACAAAATATTCAATACCGTTACCCCTGACATACCATAAAGCATTTGCTACAATATCTATGTGACCCCATTTGAAAGCCATATAAGTTAGAGCCATTTTCTGTTATCCGTTCTTGGTAATGTTGAATCGGGGCAAAGCCAAATAAGAGATAGAATAAACAGCAAAGACTTTTTATTATAAAACATATTTTTATTTGATTTATAAGAGCCAGTGTAATAAAATAAAGAACAATGTGTTACATCAGAATTATCATATTTAATAATTTTAAATTAAATTAATGATATATTCACTTGGAAAATAGGAATTAATTGTTTCATTATTTATTTCAATAAAATCAGCGCAGTATCGAATGCGATATTTTAAAATCAGGTCAAATTAAGAGAGCTTTACAATTTATCAAACTGATATTCAAATATCTATTAATTATTTCAATTGAATGTTTATTTAAATCAATATTATTGTGTTGTTTACATTTACAATATAAATCCATTCACAAATATTAATTAATTATTATTTGTGAATGGATTTAGGTACAGTACTCCAAAATTAATAATGCGCATGCAGATCTTCGCTAATTATCGTATTTCCAGAAACACCCGAATCACCCCGAATCATTGAATCGTAAGTGCCTTAAACAATGCACTTGCATCTTGCACCTTGTTCGAAAGAAATAGGAGTCAATTCAGAGTCATACACAATCGAAAACAATTCGGGCGGTAGGTGACGGTAGCCTGTCAGTCAAAAAATTCAAAAATCCGTCAGTCGTCTTTATATATTGGTGGTGACCGCACGTATTATCTCTGTATGGAATTATATAGAGCTGCTGTTACATACCCTTCTTAGTTTTGTTTCAAAGTTGAATTTTCCGGTAAAATGATTATTTACACAGGTAGCAGATAGCATCGGGGAAAGTGAAAATTAATAAGAGCATAATGAAAGTTCTGATCATTCTACGATATCAGAAAAAGAGATAATCCCTGATCTGTAATTCTTTGGACTGAGATTTTAATGATTAGATTTCACAATTTAAATGTAAGCCAGTGTTTGAAAATCATTTTTTTTAAATATAAAGTTTGTCTTATTTTAACCTTCCATACATCCATCATTACGCCAGCTTCAGTTTAATAGTTCTAAGTATAGAATTTTCCAAGTAAAGCAATACAACAAATACATATTCGCAATCGTGTGGCTTATCGTCGGCGTCGCTATTAACTTACATTGAATTATCGAAACAATTTCGTTACTTATCTCTTTTACCATAAAATCACAATAAAACTCATAATTCTAATAAACTATGCATGAAGAAAATACATTTAACCACTCTATATACATATCGTCTTCGGAGGCTCGGAGAATATGACAGTTGCCGAACAGTCACGAATTTTTCTATGCGCATTATCAGTTTGGGAGAACTGTACATTGTTTATGTTTGGAATGTTGCATTTTGTATTCAAAGCTACACGTGTTTATAGTTTGTTCGTGATTAAATATACCAATGGTAGTATGTTTTTAACACAATTATTTTTTACGATATATGGGCACAATAAATTGATAAAAGTCTGGATTGGATATATTTTAATAAATTAATACACATTTATTCTCGTATTTAATATTTCACTTAATTTATATAAATTATTTTAAATTGGACTATTAATTTGAAAAACTAACATAAACATAGTTATGAAGACTAGCAAATAAACCTAAATAATTCTACACGTGTGCGATTTTTTTGTATTTTAAAAGTGCAATACTTACAATATCTAACGTAAAGTATTTCCCAAACATGTTATATTATATGCTATAGTATGGCTCTAGTAAAGCAATTGAACACACACAAAGTGAAGTCACGAACACAGACATAAAGCAAACATTTTAACACAATTGGGATACGATTTCCTTTTGTTATAAGTAGCTCTGAAGTTCTCTGCTGATTGAAATAGTATACGTTATGTAATCATAGTGATATCGCGTAAAATAGGTTAAATGATAAAATTATTAGAAATGTTGTAACATCGGGAATTGATCGATACGGTTTTGTAATTATCATGCCGTTTGTTTAGATAGTAGGTATTCGCGGAGTTTTTATATACATCGCTGAGTTTAAATTAAAAATTATACAGTGACAAAATCGTGTCTTTGATACAATGTTGACGTTATATCATAATTCGTTTGACATGAAAATTAGAAGTGAGTATTTGCCCTTCATAAAAATTAAAATTTCACGTCCAAATTCCGATGTTTAGCTACATAGTATAAAACAAAGTCGCTTTCCGCTGTTTGTGCGTCTATTTCTTTAAAACAACGGATTTTGATGCGGTTTTTTTAATAGAATAATGTTGGATTTTTTTGAGTGATTCTCGAGGCAGGTTTTAGTATATTAGGCTTTAGACAAAGCGAGCGAAGCCGGGGCCGGTGATAGTTACATATAATTTATATAAATTGCGTGCTACAAGTGCGTGTGAACCCTCATATTGCAGGCGATTCGGTCTGTTTATCGCGATGCAGATTGAACGAAACACGAGTTTCTTTAACATCGCGACACTCGGATGCGAGCTGCGATTAACACGCCCGTTCAGTTTCCCTACGATGTAATTGGCGTGTTTAGATAACGTAATGTAACATGCAAGCGCAGTGTACTTTTTTTCTCTTTAAAATAATTTTTCTTGAGTTAAGTAAATAATTTTGTGGGAACAATGTAAATGTAACGGTATGAGGAATGTTTTTGAAACAGTGACTAATTAGTGAGGTCTATGACATGTTATAAAGTAATTATTATGATAGGAATAGGAAGTATACGTAAAGAGTAAATATTTGCGTATATTACAATATTCATATGAAGCATATGTGTAGCATTTTGTTATGCACATTTGTGAATATATTAGGTGTTTAAGTTTTATGATTTGTGTAAGTTAAAAGATTTTAACCCCTTACCGCATACAAAGCCATATATGGACAACGAAGTTCATGAATTTTTTATAGGCTAACTATAAACAATATCTAAAAAAACTACCTTACATCCTAAACAGCATTTCATCGAGAATTGGAATGTAATTAATTTATACAGTGTAAATATTATCCATCAGATATATTATAGATTTAGACTAGCGCGTGCGACGGTTTGGGTGCGCGGAAAAAACCGTGATTTTCAAATTAAGATATCAATATCAAAAAGGTGAGTAAAGCCATGAAAAAAAATATTACTTCATTCTATAGTCCTTCTAAAATAAGGTTAAACATTTGGTTTGGTTGTTTTTTTGCTTTAATCATGTTTTTTTGTACTTTTCCAAATCTGTCATATTTGGCTTCGTATGCATTCCGTCCAAAATATATTATGTCATATGTGGCTTGGTATGCATTCAAGGATACTTTCACTGATTGTTCCAGTATCGATCCTGGACACTTTTATCTCACTGCTAAGCATGTAAATATCATATCATCATCAATAAATACAGACTCATGCTATATGCCACTGTATGATTTTTAATTAGCCGTTTCAGAGCAAATGCGAAAGTCAGGGAAAGCTCTTATTACCAAAAGACGTGGTCGTCTCTCAAATACTTAGAAACATCGGCATCTCTGGAGTCTCCTCAGTATTTCTGACTCGCCAATTGCCGCAAAAAAGCTACGAAAAACTCCTGCAAGACATCTAGATTTTCACTTTGATTCTGTACGATCTGATGGGATTAGTCATTACCCAATTTGGAAGAAGAGCGCCCGTCAGCTATGCCTATATTGTTTCAATTTCGTTCCTTCACGTTAGGTGAAAAATATAACGTGTTTTTATGTTATAATGACTAACGTAATTGTTTTAAGCAATTTCACGAAGTATAAATTGGCTATGATTCTGGGTGTTATTTAGGTATCCATATATAGTACTAACATTTCGCCCGCGGCCTCGCTCGCGTTTTCAAAGAAAACCCCGCATAGTTCCCGTTCCCGTGGGATTTCCGGGATAAAACCTATCCTATGTGTTAGTCCAAGTTACCCTCTATATTATGTGTGCTAATTTTCATTGAAGTCGGTTCAGTAGTATTTGCGTGAAAGAGTAACAAACAAACACATACACATACATCCACCCTCACAAACTTTCGCATTTATAATATTAGTAGTATAGGATTTATGTAAAGTATATGTAGTATATCAGTTGACTTAGCATTCAGGATACAAGCCTAAGTTTAGTTTGGGGCTTAGCAACCGTGTGTGTGAAATTAGTCCGGAATATATTTTTATTTTATTAATTAGTTACTTTTTTCTAATTGCATACGAAGCCATATATGACAGAAAAAATACAACAAACACTGCATACGAGTCCATATATGGCGCCGTTTCATATTTTCTATAATATAAGTAAATAATTTTTTTTCTCAATTTGATCTCATAATAATAAACACTTTTTTGCAAAAAAATAATTTTTATTTCATCTCCTTAATAATTCATGCAATAAGGGGTTAAATATCGTAAGGAAAAGTTCATTTACTAAAAATTATTAAAAGGAATCGTGTTTGATAAATTTAGAATTCGGGTAAAAACAAAAACTGGACTATGTTGAGAGCAGTAGGTAAATATGTCTATAAGAAATACGGGATTGTTGGAAAACCAGGACCGCTTTGTTTATTTTTGATTGTGCTTTGATCAAATCAATTTTCACTACCAAACCTAACAAATTACTTGAATCGAAATTTTTTAGCCCCTATTTCCATTTAACAAGTAAATAACAACAAAAAACTAAGGTCCGCTATTATCAACAGAATCAGCAAATAACAGCGACGCGGTGCTCGGCGGGCGCCAAGCGGTAGTGAAGCTGGAGCCGCTAAAGACAGACCCGCTCAAGCCGGTCACGTTCAACATCAGCATGACGGCCAAACAGATATTGGACGCTTGCAAGTGAGTATTTGTAATTAAATGTGGTTTTTTAGGTGCTGGTTGCTGATTGGTGGACTTTGGGCAGGATTTTGTGGGTTTTTGGGGCATTTTTGTATGGTTTTGGGTTGTTTAGAATTAGGTGCAGAGGTTGGAGGCATATTACTTTGTAGATATAGGCTGTTTTGGAGTTTGTTAATGATTAGAAATTACGTAGACTTTACAATTTACATGTATAAAGACAGCGTGGATAAACTTTTGAAATTTTAAGAGCAATTTGTCAAAATATATCATGCTTGTTACAAGACCTTTACTGATTTATATTGGACATACTAAAACTATAAGCTAAC
>CAJQZM010021010.1:0-22868 GCA_907164665.1 Colias nastes | reverse complement strand
ATATGATGTTATATAAATAGTAAATACATTAAAATAGTATATTTTGTATGAACCGGAAATAATAAAACATGTGGAATAGAGCTGTATGAAGTACATAATTTAAAATCCAGTTACTTGGCCGGCTTTACCGGTGTTATACTTAGAAAAAATGTCACATAATATTTCAGATGCTCTATATATATCTACACATTAATCAGTACCTGAATCATGAAAATATTTGGATTTAAATTTTGTTTTTATTACTTTGCGAACAATTGTTATACGCACTTCATATCTATATCTCCTTTACAGCAAATTAAAAAAAAATCACCGCGAATTCCCGCGTTTATTTAAAAATTTTGACAGATCCGAAAAAAAAATCATTTCCCGCCAAAGCAAAAATTTTTTTTAATTCTTTTTTTTTAAACCCACCTTTATACAGCGACGCGGGCGATGGGTAGCTAGTGTCCGGCTGCAGTCGAACATGCTTGGTGGCGAGGATAAAAGCTAATGCTGCTAACACGATGCCATCCAGACATCCAATGATGGCCAGGAGATAGGCCCAGCGGATGTGGCAGCGACCTGTTGGATTATTATTTATTATAGTTTATTATTTTGCAATTTTTATTATAAGTTAGGTACCTAATTAGGTAAGTATCTAGGTAGGGTACTTAATTTTTTTTTTCATAAATTGCTTGTAGCTGTTTCTATTAGATTAAGTTAGAGTTTGGTAGAGACCTGGCGGATAATAAAAAAAAACTTTCAATAAGATCAATTTAAGTGAATACATAATTATTTATCGTTTTCTTGTATGAATTTCAGATTTTCAGAATCAAGTTCAAGAAACTTCGAATGATATAACGAAGAAAAATGCAATTTAAAAGCATTTATCACAAAAAAAAGCAGAAACTGTGTTTTCTTTCATTATTGTAAACTGTATCCTTGGTGTCTAATAAAATATATTTACATGTATACTATATGTGTTTTATTTAATTTTTGTTTATATACATACCTATATTATACTGGTCCGCGGTGGGCCCGCAGGTCTCCTGCACGATTGACTCGTTCCATCCCGCGGGATACACTGCTACACCCCCCACCATGCATAATGCTGAAAAAAGGTTTTATCTTTTAGTAAAAATCTATTATATCTACATTATATAATGTTTAATAAGAAACTTGCCCGGGGTGGATCCGAGATTAGAAAATTTAAAGTCTGTTTTGATAAAGGCATAAGGTGTACCTAACTAATACGCACATGTTGGTGAAATAATGTTTAAAATTAGTTTTTTGATATAGTAAAACATACATATAATATATATCATTGTAATAAAATAAAATACAAGTTTCTGTTGCGAAACTTGAGAATGCATAGTCACGGATATACCTATTACCTATACGCGGTCTGTGGCGACATTGAAGTCTTATACATATTATACGTTTATATAACACAATGCAATGCAATTTTTGTAAGTATGCAAAAATTACCTTTAATAACACTATTTATTGACAGGTAATATTATATCGTTATTATAGTGATGAAAGTAAAACGACAAGCAAGTCATGGACTTGAATTCAATCACTGGATAAGTAGTGTGGAAGAATATATGGGTGATATGACCTATAACAATATAATATTTAGTATATAACTTTGTAGTATTTCTTATGAAAGGAGAAAATACTTAAAAACCATAACAGGACAACATAATTTACGCACGAATGCAAATAGGTCATGTAATTATCACCAGAGCAAGTCGAAAGTGAACTTTCTTGTTCCGCCTCAATACATACAGATAGATTATTTTCATGTTTATGTTAGCAATTAGAGTATTAATGTTAACTTAGGAAACGTGGGCCCTAAATGTAGTTGAAGTCTTAATTAGTTTCAAGCCAACTTTCAGTTTAAAGTGTAACGGGCTCGTACTATATTATAGTTAATACATAGATATATTTAATGATATTATAAAACAGATTAAAAGTTTTTGGCATTATTATTTTTGTTTCATAATAATAATTGGTATTTAGGTACCTTTTTTCAAAATTCCGGACGACAAAAATCATTATCACGTTCAAAAATTTTAAACGCATTTTTTGACACTAATCAACCAAAGAACATCCTTCGCTTACACTATAATACCTAGATTCCGCAATAAGCCTGTATAAACTTTCCCCTTAACAAAACACTAATTTGTACGGAAATTAGACATTATAATAGCCTATCAGCCATCAATCACTGTTAACAGCATCCCTGAGATAAACTTTTTACATCACAATACACAATGCGTGTTATTTTCTCACATTTTTTAAGATTCAAAAAACGGCCTCTCATTGTATTAGATAATGTTATTGTTGATAAGAAATAAAAGATATAACAGCCTCTGGTTGCAGCTCTTTTTAGCCATTTTAAGATGTTGTACAAAGCATAATTTTGAATGTAATCGATTAAATGTATAGGTACTGAAGTCCAAATTTTTCATCGCTTATTTCTAAACCACATAAGGAATTTTGTTTGTTTTTCGAAAAGTTTGCGAGCTCTTCAGTCGAGCCGTCTTATGATTAGAGTAATCCAAATCCGTCCAGTAGTTTTTACATGAAAGAGTAACAAACATCCATCCTCATAAAGTTTTGCATTTATAAAATTAGTAAGAAAGAAGTATCTATAGGCACAGCATCTATAGTAACAGTTTTCACGTCTTACCAACTACGTGATTAAAGCAGTGAAACCAAAACCATTAAACACCGTAACACAGTAAATAGTAAATACAAGTGAGAAAGTACAGCGTAAACAATCAGTTCGCGACAAATTGTATGAGAAGTGGATTATAGTTTATAGTTTCCCGCCTTACGCAATACCGTCGGATATAATTCGTTGGATTCTTGACTAAATCCGTGAAATTACGCATTTGCTTTGAGGAAATAGAAAACGACAAACTGATAAATGAAGCAAGCAATAATTATTACAATAAAGGTACAAGTCCGAGACGGGCCGCAGACTGCAACCGCAGGCGACACTGTGGCTACCGGCTGCGGTTACCGCAATGCTGCCTGCGGTCGCTATTCCAACTGCGGCTGCATGCCGTGGCTGCACAATGCACAGAACCGTGTCTCAGTTGTTCCAATAGCTTCATGCGAGACAGAATGTTAGATAACGCTACCGATAGTGTACTAATGTGTCTTTTACTAGAAGAGGAAGATGATGATGACTTGTTGTTATTATAAGAATTCACCAATTAAAATATAAATAAACAAATAGTTGCCATCTATGATATATAAAAAAGCTAGATACGTTACCCGCTCTCTATTTTGGCAAGAAAAAACTCAGCTAAGTGCCCGAGTTTCACTTAGTCACGCACCATTCAGCGTCGTGGCTGGACGTTCTTTTTATATTTTAATCGGCAGTTGTTATTACGAAGTACATGAGTGAGACATGTATTATGTCTCGTGCGTGAGAGTGAAAGAGAGAACAACTGTATTGGTGATAATGCGTTAGTAAGTAGGTATGTATTAATTACGCTGTTTTTTAGTGCAATGATGTTGGCGTATGCCGCGTCTACTAGTATAATAGGTCATTGGTTGCCATGGCAATAATTGGCATTTGCATACTGCAGTCAGCGGTCGCTGCGCGCCGCGGCCGCACGCTGCGCGTTGCGTCTGCAGGCAGCAGTGTTGCCGCGCTTGGAATCAATTTCATAGATGTTCATAGAAACAAGTGCTGTCGCTTGCAGTTTGCTGTTGCAGTTTGCGGTCTGCGGCCCGTCTCGGACTTGTACCTTTAGATCGATTTAAATTAAAATTATAATTCTTTGGATATATAAACACAGAAGAAAGAATATAAGGATAAAAGGATTACTTAATTAAAGGATTGGGTTACGTGTATCATTGGTTTAGATATAGTATAGCTTATGTTGATTCATAAATATAGTTCTATGTTCGGTTATGGCTTTCAGCTGTTATTTAAGAGATTTCGAATCTAAATGGAATACTATAGTGATATTATAAGAACAAGTAAGAGCATACCTAATTCCTAACCTATTAACGGGTCTTTTCTCTAAGTTTCATTAAATTTCGGAGGCATTCAGAAAAATCTTACAAAGTACCTTAGCTGTGAGTACCTTTTCCCTTCTATGGACTAAAACAGCAAATATCCATTACACGATACTTAAACACACGCAAATCCGTGCGTAGTCAGCAATTAGGCATTCACACACGTATGTACATCCACCTTATATAGCATCGCTAATAAATTCCACGCAAGTGATACCAATTAATATTATGTTTAACATTTACGTGACCGACGAGTATCACGCTCATATGTATCATAACGTGACATATCGTAGTGTCCCGATTTGTGGTGTCACGTAAAAGTGGAATGGAGACACATTTGCTTGAAGATCTTTATCTGATTTTGGTTCTGTCTTCGAAGTTAGAAGCCTATGTCAAAATCCTGGGGTTGTGCTACATTTGTGATCAGAATGTTTAGAAAAATTAAATGTTAAAAAAACTCAGATGCAGGTTTATAGATGTCAACAATCTTCTTCAAAGTTCAATGTATATTTTTTAATATTTTAAAATATAGCACAAATTTGAACAGACCGTATTTTCCGTCGTTGAACAATTACAATTTTGAACAATTTGCTCTATCCTCCTAAGGACCAAGCTAAAAAAATCCTATTCTGCATTACCACCCATTGTTCTCACCTGAGTACATAAAAATACAACAGACCTGCCACCCAATGGTATTTTTTTATTTTTTTTATTGTTAGAGTTAAAATTTACTTGTGGGATTTTTTATCTGTGTAAAATATAGCTTATAGAATACATTCCTGAAAAAAAAAACTCGATTTATTTTGTTCTCATGTGATCACATCAGACCTAAGTGAATCCAAAATTTTTTTTATTAAAATAAGGTTTTACTTGTAGATTTTTTTATTTACATAAGTTATAAAATATGAGATCATACAAAAACCTCTACAAAGTATACAAAAGAATTAAAAACAGTTTTTCTTAAATTCTAAATGTGTAAGTTTACTACATATTAGGTAATAAAATATCTAAACTATCTGAACATAATATGTTAAAAAAAGAAATAAAAACATTGGAAGTACAATATTAGGAACTTGAAATATCAATGAGCTAACTAAAAATCGATTCGGAAACAAATGGTGGGTCTCCTAAGTCTTCATCACTAGGAATAAAATCTCCGTCAGTCGGCTAGGAAATCGATGATATTATCGTCACGAATAACTGAAAAAATAAGGAAGATAACTGTATATTTTGATTGCAATAGTAATTCCTGTTGACAGTTTAAATAAATTATAATCATAAAACAGGACAATTACACTCAAAATTACTGTAAAACAACAAAATAAATTATTAACTAATTAAATGTTTTATAGTCATTGACTACCAATGTCTTCAACTGAGTACAAAAAAAATGAAACTAATATTGTAAGTAACGACCAATGTTCACACATGATCACATAAAAATTATCCGTTAATTTTAAAACTACGATATGAATTGTTTCGTTAAATTTAATTAAAATACGTTCCTGTACTGTTTTTACTATTCATTTTTCAATATCAAATGAAAATCAAGTGAGAGATTAATATGATAATTAACGATTTAACTTACCTCTGTTACGTTGACCAGCCATTTTCAAAACTTTAACCACACCCCGGACACTCCATACAAAATGATCGTTTTGACAGTCACACTGTAGAGACTGCAAATGTGTGTGTTAACGCTTTATGGTTGGCACATTTGTGACTAGCGTAAAAAAAAATTCGCGTTTTTCTGATGAAATACATCCGTAAACAGCACAATATCTAACCATTTTCTACGAAAAACGATAATCACAAATCCAAAATAATAAAATTACTTTAAGTCAATTTGATTAATGTTGTCAATCTTCGTTGCGTATCGTCCTTGCAGAAAAATATGGCCCATTTTATGTCTGATCGCGCGGGGGTGAGGTAAGTTTAATTTTGGCGGGAGGCGGAGAGTGTCCGTTCTGTAGCGTTTAGCTACTATTATGTATTCTGTGCTTTAACTAAAATATTTTAAAATTCTGTGATTGGATAACCCATTTACCTATCAAACCTAATAGTTCAATTCAGCCAATCGCGTTACACCGTGAACATAGGCAAAAAAGCGCGGTATTTTTTAATTTATTTCGAATTTTCGATTTTGTCATCGGATGAGGATAGTGGTTGGTAATTTAGTCAAAACTTTTTGGTGCTTTGGGTTGTAATGGTGATGGTCATTATGTACTTATATGAGGCTATTGGTCCTTAGGAGGATAATTTTATTGATTTCAATTAGGGATGTAACGATACCGATACCAATACCGATATATCGGCCGATATAATCGGCAAGCCGATATATCGGTATCGCCGATAATAAAACAACCGATACCGATATCAAACAATTCAAAAAACCGCGCCCAATGAACGATGCGGGAAGCCGCCCGCGCGTGCGCACTTTGTTTTCTGAAAAAACTCTACCAATAGTAAACTTTTATTAGGTACTGGTTGTATGTGTATTACTTAAAGTTGTACTGACTTTGTAAAATAATAATACTAAAAGAAATGGTTTTTTTGTTTTTTGATTTGGCATTTTTATTTAAAAGAATACGATTAACAGTTGAGTCTCTGTTAAATGTTGGTAACTTTTTATGCATAATTCACTATTTATTTTTCTACCAAGCCATCGATATCGGTATCGGTATCGGTATCGCCGATACATTACTACAAATATCGGTATCGGTATCGTATCGGCAAAATCATGTATCGTTACATCCCTAATTTCAATGTTCAATGCCATGTAGTGTTCAAATTTCCTATACCTTCTAATACTTATTTAATTGTTTTTCATTCCAAAGGAACAAAGTCATGGTTGGATAAGCCCACGTGTCGTAATAATTATTTTGCTAATCTGTGTGTAGAGTCCGCAAAACAATCTGATATTAAGCAATAGCGATCTCGATACAGTTTTGTAATTGTCCAATTCGTTATACACTAGATCAGTCTTTCCCAACGTGGGCGATAACGCCCCCTTGTGGGCGCTGCAGGCCTAAAGGGGGGCGGTAAGAGACCCAGAAAAAAAAAGGGGGCGTTGTGTAGGGCTTTGGGGTCGATTTATAATTTCATCTACCTAGCTAGGAAGACTCTTAGACACCGACTGAGCTCTCGACTTCGAGAGTCGACATCTTGTGTATATCAACTAATATTAATTAAGATATAGCTCAAACTCGGTTCGATATAATAGACCGCGGGCAATCATGTTTTAACAAGTTTTTGTTAAATAATCCGATTTGTACATTCCTGTATCAATCGGCTGGTTCTATAATACTTGTTCTTGCCACAGAACATATAAAAGAGGTTAGAAAGGCGTTGTAGGCGGGGCAGACGCGCCAAGGATATGAGCACTGCTCACATCTATGCGATCGCGCTGTTTAGTCACTCGCTATCTGCAACGGAGAGAAGTACTGCGAACGCAGCGACAAAATTATGAGAAAATGCCTTCATATGCGGTAATTACTTGCCGTGCAAGAAGCCAAGTGCTTAACTTAAACAAAGGAAGCATTTCTTTTCATCGGAAAGTAAAAAAACAACGATATTTTAGTATAAGTCTTTCAAAATGTCCTTCAAATAATTCATTACCCAAAAATATACATTGCGGGCTGCATTCGCTCGTCATTTTCAACACGTCAATTGGAACGCGTAATGTAGTGCGTACAAGTGCGTAGCATCGCGATATTAGCTCTAGTGCTGGGCGTAGTAAAAGATGATATCGATAGATTTTTTCGATTTAAAGATACTCTGTCCGAATACTATAAAGTTGCGTTTCAATAATCAGTTATAAGTACTTATCGGTTTTTAAGTATGTTTAAAAAGGGGGGCGTTAAAAAATAATTTATTCTTAAAGTGGGCAGTAGACAAAAAAAGGTTGGGAACCCCTTGACTAGATTTTAACGATCGATTCGTGATGTTTGATATTAGTAGGAATTGGCCTAGAACTATTTCCTTCTGATCTACAATATTGTAACTTGTAAATATCAATATTACATAACATCTTATGCAAATTTATAATACCTAGTAAAATTTGAGACGAATTTGTATTTGTGTTTTCATTCAATCGAACACGGAACAACGTTAATCATAATAGTGATTTCACTTCCAAGATTTAACGAAATCTAATAACAACGGTTACAATTTTTTTCAAAGACAGGAAAATGTTGGTAATAGGATTTTAGCTTATTTTCAATGTCGAAATACAGAAATGATGAGTCTAATACGTGCGTATAATAAAGATTGTGTCCAAATAGGATAATATAATTAATGGATTTCGCCCACGTGATGCATGCTATAAATAATACTATAATCGTATGTAATATCTGCAAGAGTGCGTTTATATGGTTTTATACCTGTGTTTGTTTATAATACATCTTTAATAGAAATTATTTGAATGATCGGGGCTTCACCTGGGTTGTATTAATTTATATTATGGTTGATTTAGTAAATTTAATGTGCGTTTTAGTGATGCAACGAATACTACTTTTACGAATACGAATACGAATACGAATATCAAACCTACTATTCGGCGAATACGAATACGAATACGAATATCTCGCCTTGGTAATAAAAGACTTATTTATCTAGTGAATGTTTACTCTTCTAATAATTAAAATTTACAATAAGCAAATTTTTATTTAAAAACATAAAAATCGTAGATTTTCTGGTTTTAGGCGATTTTTACGCGTGATTTTTAAATCTGTAGTAAATAGAGTTGCGTACAAAATATTCGTTTTTAAATATTCGTATATTCGCCGAATACGAATATTCGGTAAATGTCTACTATTCGGCGAATACGAATATTCGTATTCGTATTCGTTGCATCACTAGACTGCGTTTTGTCTCAATCTATAGGCAAACAAAATATATTTTAGCTGCAGTCAGCATTAGTTGCAAGATTATTTTTTCAAATGCAGTCATTTTGGATATACATATGTAATTATGGAAATACTTTCGAAATACATTAATACTTTCTACACTTCATTTACGCCATAAATTATTATTCCTCTTAGAATTTACCTTACATAAGTTGGAAACTAATTTGCCTATTCATTGCATTCGTTCAAAAATGCATGACACTTCTAATTGATATGTATTACGAGAAAGCGACCGGAAAAGGACATTTTAAACCACTTTCTAAGTTTATGTCACAGGTAAGAACTAGATGCAAATACGATATTAAATTATACGCTTTATACACTGCAATTTTATTAATACGAATGAGGAAAGTCGACAACCTTAGTGCTAACCTTTTATTTATTTGAAATGCCACGAGGTTAAAAACGCAATGAGTCATCGTCTTAAAGCTTAGCCACCAGCGAATTCCTCAGGTGTAGGCATATGTGCTCGAACGCGGGCGCACCTATCTTGATCGATGTTAAGACTCTTCCTCTTACAGGCAATGTCCTTCTCTAACTCTCCTCTATACTTCATCAGCTCTGCTCTCACAGCTTCAGCCTGCCGCAACTTATCCTGCAGAGACTCCGACGTCTCTCTAATAAACTTAGCTTCAGCCATCAACGCGTATTGCGCCTCGTCTCTACAGTTCTCGACGTTCAATCTTTCGTAATTCCGATTGTGCAGCCGCGTCATCACACACTTGTTACGTTCATCTACTTTTCTAAGCGATTCTTTGAGGTAATTTATCAGGTTTTCAATGTCGGCGATTTTCTTCAAGTTGTCTTTGAGATTTTCTTGTAACTTTTCGCAGAGCTCTTCTGTGGCTGCGACAGTTTCGGCTAAAGCTGCGTTTGTTCTATCAGCCTGGAGTTTCATATCTCTACTGCCATTAATGATTGCAGTCATGAGGTCACCACGGAGATCTTCAGATTTCTTCCTAATTTCTTCACAGTTGCGAATACTCTCAGCGCAATAGTGCTCCCAATATTCAAGAGAAGTTGCATTCTCCGGCCACCTTGCTACTCCCGGATGCCACAACAATAAATTCGAATCAGGTGTTAATGTGACATTCTTTCTATCAACACTCAAACTGGACATTTTATCGCCCCAATCGTATTCGATCCAAGACTTCGCTGCTTTATTAATTACCATTTGTTCTTCAACTTTTGCTAGTGTATTCATAAAGACCCTTCGTATTTCACCCACGATAGCTACTTCTTTTATCAATTCTTGTTCAGCCTCGTCTCTTACGAGATCCGGTTCGTATCTGCCAGTTCGCAATTCCAAACATTCTCTAGATATAGCTTCCGGCATCATTAATATACGACAGGCGCCTTTTAACTTGGCTCTATCGTTGTCCAATGTATCGATCTCCTCAGTCAGTGCAGCTAATGCTTTTTCAACTTCTTTCTTCCAATAAGCGAGATCTTTAACACGTTTCTTAAGTTTCTTATTCGAATCATCTAATTTATTGTCCAAATTTGTAAAGGCATTTTCAATATCCCTTTTGGTTTGCGCTTCTAAAGCTGTAGCCTTGTCCGTTGCTCTGGGTGTGAGTGTGTATTGATTATTCTTTCGCCATTCACCTGTAGAGTATCTAGTGATGGAATACTTGTCAACGACAGGTCGGACGCCTGTTGTGCCTGCTTGAGGAGTCCAATCTAAGTGACCGGCCGCCCAGGGTCCTATAGGACCCATAGTTAGTATATCACCACTCGTGCTATCTGTGGGCTGAGGTAAATATCGAGGAGGAGCTCCAGGTGGGTATACCTTTGGCTCTGGAGGCTGGATACATCCGGGTACATACGGCCCCATACTGCCATGTTCACCGTCTCTTGATTGGCCAGCTTCTTTATAAACCGTCTTATCTAGTGTCTTTTCAGTTGTTGGACAGATAAAAGGACACGTAAATTGACCCGTGTTAGTGGCCATTGTAACAAAAATTTACAAAACAACAAATTAAAAAATAATCATAAAAATAACTTACAAAATAACAGATGATGTAAACGTCATCTGACTATTTTATATTTCTTACAAAATACCATTAATTTATTGTCAGTTTTTACCAGGTAAAACCTTTTTCATTATTCATACCGTGTATCTCGATTTTGTTGAAAATATTTATAACCTTTTTATAACATTATAGGTACTTAATAATTCAATATTCCTTATTCTACTTCAATGTAATTCTCGTATCACCCAAGCCTAAGAAACAACCACGAAATATCTCGAAATTTCGCTACAGATCATCAACAACAAAAACAATTGTATGTGCTCGTGATGTGCTCATATCAAAGGCCACATAACAAAGCTGCAAATTGAAGCTATATCTACCGTGAACGAAATTGCCGTTTCAAGTCATATTCATATTAAAATTATTATACGAAATCTGCTTTGAACAAAAAATCATTGGTAACACCCATAGAGATCTAGAGAGATGCCAATCGCTTGCGCTGAGTACGAAACCTGGTGTCTCATAACAAATTTACGCACACAACAGTAAACAAATAAAAACAATACTTCGCGTTGTGTGCGTGTCATCACACAAAAATTTGAGAGCGACTATTCGTTCGCACACTAGATTGTAAGTAACGTACGTATACAGCACCACACAGCCGCAAGATATGCGTTTACGATAGGGATTGCTTGTCGATAAAATGAGAAACGTTAAAATTAAAACAATTTACCTATAGGCAATACAGTAACTAGGTAGAAAATAGAAATGGACACCTTGATGGTAGCATTCATGGTGATGAAGTACATAAAGCATTGCCTATTGACTTATTGTAAAGTAATATAAGTATGAAATAAGTGACTTCTTTTTTTAATCCATGTATAATAATTACTATAAAATTATTGCTCGAGTACCTATCAAATAATAATAATACAATCAGATATTAAGCTAATAGTAATACATTATGATATAAAAATAAGGTAGTAAAATAATACATAATACGATAAAAAATCCGAATCTTATCGACATGGACACACTCGACGCGCATCCTCAACTAACGACCGCGAGCAGCGGCCGTACAGACCCCGTACTACACGATCGAACGTTTTTGTTAGCTTTAGTATGTTCATTATACATTGCGGTATTCGAACTTCGCGTTTGAATAGAGTCACGTACAGAAGAAGCATTGTAAACTATTTACATAAATTATTGTGACTGTCGTTCTGTCACATAATGAAAGCAAGAAATCACTCTACGTAATATTGTTTTTGAAATTTTAGTAAGAAAATCGTATAATTTTCAGTACTTACCGATGGTATGTGATTCCATTTGACTTAAAGTTGCTGGTTTCACTTCGGTTTTTACAAACTTTAACGGAACAACACGGCATTGTCAAATAATACCCGGCCGACGGTCGAACGTGAACTGAATGCAACAAACAGCATGTGTTCTTGTTTTGGGCATATTGCTGCGACATCGGCCCCGCCCCCTAACCATATCTCCCTTTAGTTTCTGTGATCTGTGGTAACACCGTAGTACATACTATCTCGATGGGTAACACGAGCTGACGTTAGTTTTAAAATAGAAATAAACCTAGTTAAAAATAAAGAAATACACACTTTACTAAGATGAACTTATTGTGTTCTCAGCGATCCTTGATAAGTGTACAAATTTTGGACTAAATCAAAATCGAGTAAATCAATAAAGAAGTCGGGTAATTAAAAACATATTTACTGCGTGCCATACATATTTTCTTTCATGTATCGAATCAAATATCAATGTATCGAAAAATTAAACTAGCAAGTCCTAATCGGATCTAGCGGCTAACACAAAAAAGCATAGTTCCTTCATTCACAAGTCACAACCCAGATTGTTTTGTAAACAATGCCGTAGTTGCTAAATGCTTGCGTTGTTTTGTGTTACGCAGATTAGACTCTTTTATTTGTTTTATTATATACTGAAAGCCAAAATAACTACTAACTTATATAAAAAGCTAAAGAATTAAGTACACGTACTATGCGAACCAACTAAGAGTAGGATCGATTCAGCGCCATTGTGTCATGTCACAAGTTCAAATCAAAATAAAAGTTAACACGTTCGCGGACAGTATATCTTACAGGTTGCAGCTACTGAGACACTACTTTTTTCCATACATTGCCCAGGGGCGTAGTGTAACAACACATGGTTAAAAAACCATATGATATGACAGAACGGATATAGGCGTAAACGTCGTAAGTACTCAGCGTCAGATTCATAGTCACCATCATCAGCAAATGGGTCTTGACTCGATTCAGGGGTAGACGCTGCATCAAACAGGTCTTGAAGACGTTTTTATTCTTTTTCGAACGAGTCTCGAGACGCCATCTGCAAAAAATATTCGTTACAAATTTAGTTCAACAAAATCGTGTTCACAACAAACAATAGCAACATAAATATGTTGTTTACATAAGCAACTAGACTTGAATTAGTACATCCAGTATGAGTAAAACAATTAAATTACGTTGGAAACAAAATACTCACTTTCTAAACAACAATTCACACGCGGCACGCGGGATCACCGCAGCGGCGCAGTACTCGACTAACCGTATGCAAACATGACGCCCACGGGCGTAGTGTGCGCGGGGAGAGGGGTAAAAAAATATGAATGTATGCGTGGAAGTACCTTCCTTTGACGAATTTTTGTAAATAATGCAGTGACAGTACAAAAGTCGTAATTATACCTGTGATGACAGTACAACATGCCGTTCTTTATGATAGTATGAAAAATCGCTCGTCGTGTGGCGTACTGATTTTATGCAAGTAAAAACTGATACGTCGACAGACGTACTGTCGTATCACTTTTAGCTGTCTAGACGCCTGTGGTCGTTACTGTCCGCGAACGTGTTAAGCAATAACATAGTATATTATGTTTTTCAATAAAAAAAATGCACGCCATTTACTAATATTGTACCTAACACCTTTCTAATCATATAGGTACGAGGCTACGAGCAAATAAAGATTTTTGATTCGATTTGATTTCAATTTGATGTAAGAGTCTGGCAAAATAAAATAAACAGTTATCGAACCGCAAAAACGATTTCTCAATATTTTTCAAACGACTTCATCCACGTTTATTGACAGATAAAGGTCATTGACGTTCCTATTCCTATTTGGATCGCATAGCTTCACTCTAGAAGTGTTATTTAATTATTTCTAGTAATTAGCTCCCGTTCCATGTTAGTCAATCATGGTCCATGGAGGTCGTTCTTTGTTCCACGTTCCCATCTCCGTGGGACCATGTCTAATGACGTACCTATTGTTTTATATTTAAAGTCCCAAGGACTAACGGTTAGATACTGCTATGAATAATTATGTGAATTCTGCATGGTGTTGGGTGTAAATGTGCTTTGAGATTATCTATTCTAATGAGGTATAGATAAAGCGGGTTGGAAAGTTTTAAGTTTCAAATAAATGGAATCTTATTAAAATTGATAAAAATAGGGATATAATATTGTATGGAGAAATAGTTTATGTACCTATTAGAAAATGTAATTTGATTAACTGCTATAATTTCAGCTTTTGCAGGTTTTGAGTGATATAATTAGTGATGAAAATATTGAATGAAGCAATTTGTTTCTAATTTGAACAAATTAACATGATGCTCCGATTTCATAAAAAAAGTTGAATAATACTGCCTCATCGTTATGTATTCTAATGTATTTTTTATTCATCTTTTAATTGATTTTTGCACAATTTTGAATTTTTAGATAACGGCATCTTCGAAATAATTTTTATTAAAATCATAAAATTTTCTTTCGATAAATCGGTATTAAAATAAATGGTAAGTTTATTACTTGTGACTTAATTTACCTATTCCTATTCTAATGATAATATCTTAATTTCCTCATTAAATAGTGATTATTTTATAAAACCGGTAACTAAAACGAGAGGAAACGTAAACTTGCTTGTAGCAGCTCACGCGTAACGACAACCACTTATTAAAATTTAAACAACGCTAATCTCGATTGTATTACAAATGTTTTACATAATTATTTCATCAAAGAACATCGCAATTATGCCACCGTAAAGTTCATTTGCATCTTCGGTTGTGAAAGAAGTACTTTGAAATACAAAGCAGAGGTCCGTGATTGGATTTTATTTAGTGCCCATTAAAATGTACTGATTGTGGCTTATGCAGTTTTCATTGGATTATGTCGCAACTGACATGAGGTGGAAATCTTTATGTATGTTGTTTATGACATAGGAAGTACACAAGTAAAAGTACATTATGCAAACAAATTAAACACTACAAATCACAAACATTACGACCACTTTAATTTAGGAGTAGATAATAATGGTGCAAATTTGCATACATATCAAGATTTATGATTTAAAATTGCATTACATTATGGTCCAGGAAACTATTAGTTTTAATATCCGGCTAATTCAGAAGCAGATGGATAATGTGACCTCACCATTCCACAACGATCTCTATCAATGTTCAAAGTCTTTCTTTTCGATGCTATATCCCTTTCCAATTCGATTCTTTTCTTCAAGAGATCCTGTCTCACTCTTTCAGCGTTTCTTAGCTGACCCAATAAAGAAGTGACAGTCTCGTGAATCTTTTTTACTTCTTCTATCAAACCCAGATGGGGTTGATCACGAACATTTTCACCGTGAGGTCTCCAATTGTTTCTATTGTCTAGTCTAGTTTGCGCTAGTTTCATTGCCGCATCCATTTTACGTATAGAATCATGTAAATTGTCGATCAATGATTCTGTATCGGCTATTCTCTGTAGTGTATTGCGAAGTGTTTCTTCTAGTTTAGTGCAGAGTTCTTGAGTTATAGCTACGGTTTCGGCTAGAGCAATATCAGTTTTGTCAGCTTGATTTCTTAGTTTCCTACCGCCATTTACAAGAATAGCGTTAAGGCTTCCGCGTAAATCAGCTGACTTTTGTCTAGCCGCTTCGCAGTTTTGTACATTTTCTCTACAGAAGAATTCCCAATATTCAAGAGGTGCTGTAAAATCACCGAAACGAGTTGAACCAGGTCGAAATAAAATTGTGTTTGATTTGGTATTAAGACCTAAATTTGTAGTTTCTGTATTATAAGCCATGGTTTTATCGCACCAGTCAAATTCAATGCGATGTTTAGCTGCTTTATTAATAGCCAATTGTTCTTCTATTTGATTAAGCGTGTTTTTAAGTGTTGCTCTTACTTCGCTTACAAGGTTCATTTCTTTGATAAGTTCCTGCTCAGCAATATCTGCAACTAAATCTGGTTCGAACCGATTAGAACGAAGGTCTAAACATTCTTTAGATATGGATTCTGGTAACATAAGAACTCTTGAAGCGCCTTTCAAGCGCTGTCGTTCAATTTCTAATTGTTCCACTTCATCAGTTATCGCTTTGCAAGCCTTCTCGACTTCCACTTTCCATCTGAATATATCTCTAGCTTTCTGTTTTAATCTTTTAGCATTTTCGCTCTGCTGTTTATCTATATTTCCAAATGCTTGCATCATTGAAGTTTTTGCGTTGTATTCAACAATATTAGATTCGGTTAGTATTTCTGGATCGAGTACGTGTTCGTTATGTTTTCGCCATTCGCTAAGTGAATATCTACTAATACTGTATTTATTAACGCCAGGTCTGGTTCCAGTCATACCACCAAGCGGCGTCCAGTCTACTTTACCATCTTGACCAGGTTTAAGATTAGGTAGATATTCGTCGCCTGAGGGCGGTGGTCTCATGACTTCCGGTGGGTTTTGTGGTTGTGCAGCTGGTGTTGGCGGTTCGATTTTACTTTCAGCTTTGGCCTTTTCTTCAGCGGCTGTTTTTACCTCTTCTAGCGCTTGCTCCGGCGTTTTATCTGCTTTTTTAAATGCTCCTATATTGGTGCACACTTTGGGACATCTGTCGTCTTCAGGAAACGTGGTTAACGTAGTCATTTTAAATAGAATATGAAATTTGTTTAGAAAAATACAAAAACATTAAAAATAATCAAAAGGATATTTGATTGACAATTATTTAACGTCTGACACTTATTTTTTATTGTTATGTTTCTATACAAACTTTTTATAATATTTGAACAAATAGAACCTCGTAATAGTAATATGTACTGTATAATTACGAGATACGTATAGATGAAATTCTTGGAGGATGAAGTCATGAATAGGTACTCTCGCCGATTGAAGTGCGGTTAGCTCGACTCAACAGTTCTCTCAAGTCAATATCTTTTAAAGTGAAACTTTTATTACATCGTCTCAAACTTTTTGGTCTGTGTAGCGCATGTCGCGTGACGGTCGGCTGCCGAGTAGGTATAAAGCAGTGTTCGGAACCGTACGATAATTATATTATTATCGTACAAATACGATAATTTTGTGCCTAAGTTTCACTTTTACCGTGGTTTCATAAAACCACACAACATTTTTTTTGTTTTTTTCAAAAAATCCGTTCACGTTTTATCGATATTTTTCCGCCAGACGCACTCGTTTAACTAGTTTCCTAGCGAATGGAGCCACTTTCGAAGTAGGTGATCTTGTATGTTGCAACTCGTTTGCTATTAAACCATTTTGTAAGTATCACCTTGAACATAAGTGCAGATTTTGCGAATATTCTGAGAGCTGACAGATCACAACATTCTTATTGTAGAGCTATTTATATCAAAAAGCCAGTTTTTAGCTTGTATTATTATATCAGCTATATTATGTTGTCTGTTTGTAAGACCTGATTTTGGATATGATTAAACAGCCTTGTAGATGCCTTTAAATTGCTAATATGTACTTAATAACATTTTAATGTGTCACCGGTAAAAATCATTTTAAATAAGTAGGTAAGTAATATTAAAATTAACAACAATAGCAAATGTCTTCCAATTTTTATGTTGTTATAAATATAAATATTCTGCGAAAGATGGAATGTTACGTTAGTACTCCGTCATCAATTTCTTCACGTTTTCACACAAGTAAACTAAATACCGACCAAGTACCATCGTTTCTTGGAATTTAATTAATATACTTAATGGCGTAACTAAATATAAACCTCGTCGATCTGTGTTGACTATCGATCCACAGAAAAATGAATATTATCTATCTATGTTTTTTCTGAAATGTTAACTATAAAATGTAAATAAAATAGAAAACATCTCTTAGATAATTTCAATAATCACTCTGTAACGAAAAGCGTAAAATTGAAAGTGCGGGTTTAGATTAAATTGATAACAGTAAACGCTTTAATTAACAGTGAAATAGTTCAATTAATAGTTTCTTTTCTGTTTCATTTAAATCAATGAATTGCAGTAATAGCGGTTTAATAAACGGAATGATTTGCTTATTCTATTTTTGTTAAAATGCTTTCTTTAGAATTCTTATATCTATTTATTACTAGCGGTCCGCCCCGGCTTCGCCCGTGGTACATAATATTTACGTTTTCTCTACATAAGAACCATCCTCGTACTTCAAGGAATATAATAAAAAAAGAATTATCGAAATCGGTTCAGCCGTTCTCGAGTTATGCGCTTACCAACACATTTTGCGATTCATTTTTATATATAAGATTTTAACGACTTTAAAAGAAACAAAAAAACGTGTGTGCCGAGCACACGTGTCAAAAGTGAAACTTCTTTGGCAAGATTCGAAGATACCAAAATCGTCGCCTCACTCCATGACGCGACATTAAAATTTTACTCTCAACGCGCCTGAAGTTTCTTTAAAAAAAACTTTCTTCGCATAAATCCTAAAACTAGTATCATTTGTGTTTGAGTTTATTAGAATAGAAATGCATAGCTTCCATTAAAATACCATCATCATCGTATACTAACACGAGATGGCGGCAAATCACGATCTATTTATTGTTATCTAAAACCATCGAGAGTACACAAGTATTACCATTTTAACTTTTACTTTCCTCATTTGCACGAAGAATAGACGAATTATATCATCAAATTTGATGTTTCGTAAAGACAAATTTGGGTTATGTAACTGCTAAGTACCACAACCATATTACACTTGTTATGAAGTTATCATGAGTGTAGAAAGGAATTGCTAAAATATATATAATATATTATATACTAGACTGTCTATTACAGCATTAATAATACTTTCAAGCTTTGCATCATGAAACTGGGCAATAAAATATTTTTGACATAACATTCGGCTCTTTGATTAATGGTCCCTAGCCTGCTAGATGTTATGTAGAAATTAAAAGTTTATTTTATTTTGACGTTTTAATTGGATGGTTAGAAAATAAATTAGGAACGCTGAATGCTGTAGATTAGTTTATTTTAGAGTATGGGTTGTATAACAAGATGAAATAATAGTTAAGAGGTCTTTCTTATTAAAAATACGAGTTTAAAAACATCATAGGACTATACAAAGATTTGCTCTAAAATTAATTGATGAATGTACATATTGCCAATGTTCTATTCAATTAAATTTTTGTTTGTATGGTGATGAAATCGTCTCGTGGTTTCGGCTGATAATGTACAAGCTGATAAACTAGTACATATTTCGTGTTCTTATTAATTATTATTAATGAATTAAGTCCGTATATATATTTACTATATTATTGTTCATTTTACTTTATTGAAATTTTTAGTTTTTACTACTTAATAGGTATGCGGATTGAACCGGAGGTCGCGGGTTCATAAGTCACTTTATAATTACCTAATTCATTAAATCTGCTTCAACAAAAATCGATACCGTGTTTATAATTTAAAATTATGCACCTACCTAATAAAAAATTAGGTATATTATACCTAAACCTATTAGGTAGTTTTTCTTTTCCGTCAATCTCACGGAAACACGCTTATTAATATTAATTTTAATCCCGTACAAGTTCGAAACACAATCATGCCCAATATCATCATAAAACGCGTTTTAAATCGTGTTTAATTCCCAATTTCGAAGAAGCTACCTTTCAAAGATGAAACGTATCAATGACGGTGGCGTATGTAAGTTTTTTCCGGTCAGATAGCGGTACAGTGAGGTCATGTTTGTAGGCTTCAATGTGCCGGATCTTACTGTTCGCAGTTAGCAGTTAGCACCAATGACATGATCTTGTATTGAAAGTTTTAGGGTGCCTATATTGTAGGCTTTTGATACATTTGTCGAAAGTTTTGGGATGCCTACATTGTATGCTTTTGATACGTTCATTAAAACTTTAATCTATACTTAATATTATAGCTGAAGAGTTTGTTTGTTTGTTTGAACGCGATAATCTCAGGAACTATTGGTCCGATTTGAAAAATTCTTTCGGTGTTAGATAACTCATTCATCGAGGAAGGCTATAGGCTATATATTATCATTACGCTAAGACCAACAAGAGCGTAGCCACGCGGGTGAAACCGTGGAGCGCAGCTAGTAATAATCATCGATCCTTCGAGTCTATAGAAGTCGGTTACGCACACAGTTACGCACAAACATACGTTTATTAACGTTCGGAAATGTTTCCGAACTGTTGGTAAATTATTTATTTTATACACGCTAATGTCCATGCCAATTATTTTTATAACTCTGGCAATATAATAAGTATTTATTAGGTTACATATTGTTTGCAGTTGGCCGATTTCTCGTACGTAATTTTGTTTTTAGTATTCCAGGCTCCAGATATCGAGATGATTCATACTTATATCGATATTTTTTTTATTTGAATGCAGATTTTATCGATTGTACCTACCTACGTTTTTGTACAATGGAACGTAAGTGGTAAGTGAGAGTTATAAAGAGGTTGGCAATACTTGTATGGTATGAAAGATACGATTTTTAGATTTTAAGTTTATTTTGGGAGGTACCTAGTTACTAGCTTTTAAACGATTTTAATGCCTGATTCAAATTAAAATTAGAGTTTAATAATTGTACTTACATGAAACGAAAAATATTTATATTTTTATTACTATAGACAACTAGTAATGTTTTTGACATCCGCTGTCAGCGGAAATCAAAGGATCTGTTGTAATTTGCTGCGTCTACGCAGGATGTTACTGCACCTGCCTTACCGGTATTTTACCACTATTTCTTTATATTTTGCTCCATTATAAATAACAAAAAACTCATAGGAAACCGTTTAGTTCATCGGTTTTGTAAATAATTGTTTGAGAAAGGTTATTATGTAATAATAATCAAAAGGTTACACGAAGTGATGTCTAATTAAGAGCTTTTGCTCATTTATAATGAGGAACTATTAACTAGTGACCTCTCATTTATTATATAATTATTATTTCAAGAAACAGTCTGGGGATTAAGAAACTAATTACGAAAGTGGAGCTATTATTAAAATGTGAGATTTTGCAATCATTTTAAATAATAAAGAATATTATGACATAAATATACATTGATGCTGTGATCTGAACTTAAGGTCAAAATATAGGTATAATAATAGGAACAACTTTCAATTTGAAACACCGTTGTGTTTTTATAAAGTTTAAAAATAACGATTATTTGCATAACATTATTAAAATATGTGGTATGTACATTCTTGTTAGTTTTTCTTTATTCCTATAGTTGAATAAAAGCTTCATATTATAATAATAATATGTAGGTATGCGTTCTAGACTAGTGATGTGCACTTCGACTATCAATGTCGATATTTGTTATTGTCTTGACGAAGGATTAGAGCTGTTTAATATTAATTACCTGATAGAAGTTGTAACCAGCCGCATATGTGGAACACGGTCGTAGATTGACAAAAGAAAAACAACAGCAGCGAACAAATAGTAAACAGAGCCAAAGCCACTGCCACCGCAACGAGCACTGTGGTCACTTTGAAAACAAATCCATTTATCGACATAAAATCGTCCAGTCTTCCTTTACAATCTTCAACGACCTCGTCCGCCCTACATGTCTGCCACAGGCCAAACTTTCTAGGATACTCTGTCTCAAGATCGCCAATCCATTCCGGTGTCACAAAAGCAACAACGCTTATAATCGCGTAGCAAATCGTGAATATTGCCCAAAGCACTCCAATAGCTTTCGAATTACGGACGTAGTTTGTGGCGTATAAATGTGACGAATCGACGTATTCGATTTTTGAACCCATAACGATAGTTTTTGTATGTACACAACACTATAAGCACATTTTTTTTACTTTTCGTTAAGAATTTATTTATTCCACATGTTAAGTACTAATTGCAATGGACGGTTCGAGGACGTTGAAACACGACACTCAACTAACGAAATAAACTGGCACTCCGACAGTCCGACTCGTGAATCGTGAGTCGTGAGCTCATAACAAGACACGGCCTCCCGCGCCTTTCGTTTGCGTCACAGAGCAAGTAATATAGTAGTTTGCGTGAAAGGGAGGGGGTATCATAATTACAGGTGTTTTGGTTGATGATTTGTTCTATTGGTAAAATTAATTAAAATAACGCATTAAAATGTAGATTTAAAAATTATAACTTACATACAGAAGCTAGAAATAATTTATAAAAGGTTTTTAATATTTCAAATAACTTACAAGTTTTTGTGTTCCGATTGCTTTTTACGCCATCTTTTGACATAAAGCGTAATTAAATATCGAAGCGAAATCGAAATAATCAAAATTATTTTTAATGCAAACAATATCCAAACTATACTAGTATAGATATAATAGATCATTATTATATATTTCTATGTATATGTATAACCGAATTATATACAAATAATTTATATTTTTGTTCTATGAATGCATTTTATATTGGTAAACATGTCACTGTCAATATGTGTCGAATTCGCAATTTTCATCCAATAGGATTCCTTAGTCATTGTTTTCATCTGTGTTTTCACCAAGTTTTCACCAAGTTTTCACTTTTCAACGTGACATTGACATTTTACACATTAAAACGCTCGTTATAACGTCATTCGTCAATAAAATTGTAGGTATGCGATTGCTTGTGTATAATCAATAAATTTTATTTTTTTATGATACATCTTAATAATGTAGTTTCAAATCATTCGATACTATAAAGGCGTGTACTACATTAGATAAACTTTAGTTTTATAAGTTATTT
>CAJQZM010021009.1:0-13935 GCA_907164665.1 Colias nastes | reverse complement strand
CGAGCCTTGTGGTACGCCAGATCTGATGCTATAATACGGTGATTCGAGCTCGAACGCGATCAAAGAGCGCACGCGATATTCAACTTTATTACGGCTGTGTTAGCGTCTAGCACCGTAGCGGTCTAACCGGTCTCTCAGTGCCAGAAATTATGTTAGGGAGCCTACTCTTAACGAATAAAAGTTACAAACATTTTTCTTTATTGTTGAATACAGATAAAAAATACAAATTCACAGATGCACAAAATTAAAGTCGGCACCTGTCTAAACTTTAAGTGATTCGAACTTTCCACGACCCAGCTTTTCCAGTTTAAAATTGGAGACACATGTTTTGAGTGAAATAAAAGAAAAAAGTTCAAAGTTGCCATTAAATAAATGCTGTGAAGTTTTTGTTTATTTTTTCTTTATGTTTGAATTTGCAAATATTTTGTTAACGTTTTGCATCGTAGCAATTAGGTATACGTACCTATATTTTGATATAGCGTATATTATTTAAAAAATTCTATGTTATTCTTAGATATGAATATCGAGAGGAGAAACACATACCTACAGTATTTATACATCAATAATATTATATTATATAAATATATTGTATTATACATCAATTTAATAATAGGCGCGTTAATAATAAATTTCATACGAATTATGAGTTATATTTAATTACATTACAATCCCAGTCTGTAAATAATTTACAAAACTTAGCTGAAAATCCGAACAAGAGCTTCTAAATTCATAACTAAATTATACAATACTTAATTACCTAATTTTGTTAAATTAAAATTTTATACAAAATACATTTCACAATTCTTTTGAATATGAAACTCACAGGTAGCCGTGTGTTAATAATTACTTAATGAATTCGACATATCAATACGATGAATTCGTTATACACTGCTTGGTATACGTAATTTAAATTTAAATTTGATCTGAGCACGTTTCTTATACACGAATGAACATTATATTCGAACGTACTCTTACATACCTATATTATTATTTTCTTGGCAATATATTGTTTAAATTAACTATGCTTTATTATAAACAGAATAATATAGATGACTTACTGTTGCCTGCAGCTTCGAAGCGAGCTGGGGCCGTATTTACCCCTTATTTCCAGACAGTTTACGCCGTGAATTGAACTAACTGGCAAATTAAAATTATAATCGTAATAACCAGCAGTGGTTAATTATGGCCCCTGGTAACCCAATTTTATATTATGAAATCAATAACGATATAAAAGAGATAATAATCTGTATAAGACCTCAGAAATATACCACAAGAGACATTGAGATATCACTGCATAGTATAAAACAAAATTGCTTCCCGCTGTCTGCCTATCCCTATGTCTGCTATATATTTAAATGTACGCACCGGATTTTAATGCGGTTTTCTATTTAAATAGAGTGATTCTCAAGAAAGGTTTTAGTATATTGAAGTGACAAAGCAGGTGAAGTCAAAGCGGAAAGCTAGTTAATAATATATTAATGGAATCCAACATAATAGCATTCACCTACAATCCCATTGTTCACCCAGGTTTAATCTATAATCTCATGGAGAGCTCAATTTACGTAATTGTCACATCCATTTCGGATATTGAATAAATAACATTTATACATTTGATTTATTATTCAATAGATGCTGAGAGCACCTTACTTTTTACAATACCTTTTATAATTATTAAAGAATGCATTGTAATGAATAATTAACTACATTGTTGTTTAGATTTTCAGTTACCACTCCTGTTTTCCTGCCGTGCTGCTCGTGTTGCTCGCTGCTGTGCGTGTGCGTGTTGCTTAAAGGCCAAGAAAAATGTCTTGGTAAAGAATTTTAACATGTTATGTAACAAATTACTAACCTTTGATTCGTTAATGTTAAAATATTTTATTTACACAAAAATGTTAAATTTGGAGTAAATAAATAACTTTTTTAAATAAGGCGTTTCTTAATCTAAATTTATCCTATATCTTTAAGCCAAAATACAGTCTCCTGAGTCCTAACTCAAAAAGCACATGAACGCAGTATAACCAGGCGACCCACATGCCCAGTGAAGCCTTCATCCCCTGTGGATATATTTAGCTACCCGCAAACGGCTATTTTAAACTGTTACGTCAATACAGATAAGTATTTTGTAATGTTATATTATGGTAAATTATGTACGCACAGATAATATACATATAACATACATATACATATACATATAATATACATATAGGTACTAGAAGTAATAGTATTGAGAAATATTTATTTTGATTATCGTATCGTAGGCAGGGTTGGCACGATTAAATCATTTTGATTTAAATCATGATTTAAATCAACCGATTTTTTCAATAAAAATCAATGATTAAAACAAAAAGGTTTAATTTTACTTTCTTTCACAGAAATCAACATAAAACATATTAAGATATCTTAATTAAAAACTAGGGTCAACAATTCCAAATGTAGAAAACACTCTTTCTACAGCAGCTGAAGAAGCTATCGCTCCAAACAATTGCTTCACCACTGGAAAAAGTTTATTTGTCATTCAATAGCACGATAGACTAAAGGGAAATCCCCGTACTGTCTCTTTAGGCACGCGGCGCGTTCCGTTTCGCACAAAAATACACTTACTTAAATAACAAAATGAAAAAATCAAAAAAGTAATGATTAATTAGGATTTTTTCAATAAATCGTGCTTTTTTCGATTTTTTTAAAAAATCATGATTTTTTCCAACCCTGATCGTAGGTATTTACGTAATAATTTTCTGTTATAAAACGGTTACTTAGTAGAAAAATATAGTATGTAGGTAAGCAATGTAATAGAGTATCAGTTTTAAAATATTATCTGTAGTTATACAAAGCTATTTGTTGATATTTAAAGCTAAAAGTTTTTTGTATTGTGTAATAGAAGAAATAAAGCACGTTTTAATATTTTAAAAGGTATTTTATTTGTATCAATTCTTTTATTTAATTTTAACATAAAATATTATGTCTTGTAATTATGTAAATTGTGATATTTGAAAATCGTATGTCGAATGTTCCCAAGTAAGGCGTTTTTTATTGGGAATTTTCATTTATTTAGACACGATTATTTTCCCAATGTCTCTTATTCATTTGGGGCTTAAGAAAAAGTGCAGCTGTAACAATAACATGGCTTCACATTCATTGCTTTATATTGATTTATATTTATATATTTGATTTATATTTATATATTATAATGTTTTTTTATTCATTGCATAATTTCCGACCGAATAAATGGGTGTCCTAATGGACTTCCTTGGACTTGGGACTTTCCATTCATACAGTTACAAACCGTTATATTTATCCCTTTTATTACGTATTCAAGTATCGTTTTACGTCAATACATCTTCAAACTTTTGGGTTGTTATTTGTTATTTTTATTGAGGACTTCGTACTTTGAAATAAGTACTTTAATCACGAAATTTCTTAATAATTTTATGTCTGATAAAGGTGTTATAGTTTATTACTGTTCTTCTCTTCTTGCCTGTATTGTTTAAAGATGAATGGTTTTTAGAGTTCCAACGACCCTTTTGTAAGTCGGCTATACATATGCAGCCTTACTTATAAAAACTGACTGATCTGTTGCCTAAACACCTCTCAGTTAAATAACTCTCAACTCCTTATACAATGATTAAAATAATCTTACTTCTTATAAACCTGTCTCAGCAGTCTCTCAACTAAGTAACGTCAATATATTTTTTTCTAGTAACATTATCGAAATAAAACCCGCTATTCACGTAAAACTTGACTAAAAATGTACTTTTTGACAAATATGAATGGTAGACTTTATTTTGTATGACGTTTAACAGACAGGTTATTGATAACTTTCAAATTTCAAACATTTGTCGTTAACACAGATTTGAGATTTTTGATAAATTCACATTCAGTTTTAATTTAAAATGAGTTCAATGATCAATAAACGTTCTCGTTCGACGAATTGGAGTGAGGAGGATAAGGTACGTAATGTACACAAGAAATCTAATAGAATGTACTTAATTCCTTACATGTTTTAATGCTTATTAATAAATATATATTGCTCTTTAGAAAGTGCTTCGAAAATTAGTGCTCGAGCGAGCACATATATTAGAGAATAAGGATACGTCGACTAACACAAATACAGCAAAAAAACTTGCATGGGAAGATGTTTTGTCTTGGTTGGTGTTGGTTATTTTAGTTTTACTTATTCTAACAGTTTCTTGTATTTAATAAATTGTTACCTGTAATAACATTATTATTGTATTTATATTTCAGTTATAATATCATTTCACTCCTTAAAAGGGACTTAAGCCAAATACAAAATCAGTGGAGGAATTTGAAGAATCGGGCTAAGGCTTCGGAACACAAAAGAACGGCAAGAAACATGACAGGCGGGGGACCTCCGCCACCAAGTCCTCCGCCTGAAGATCAAGAACTTATAGCAGCTCTTCCTAATGAGTTTGTGGTTGATAACAATAATTTCGATAGCGATGCAACACATGGCCAACAGGTTTATATTTTTTACATTTTCTACTGCTATTATTCCTTAATTTGGAATATCCATTAAGGGATAATAGCGCTATGCATATATAGTTTTTTATTGTGAGATTGAGTAATTATATTTTATATATTTATAGGAAGTTACTAAGGAGTCTGCTGATGATACATTGAAATTGAATGAAAATGATGAAAGCACTGCACATGCAAAGGTAATCATATTATATAATAATTTGTATAATATTTTTATCAGTTATGTTATACAAAAATATCAGTATTATAAATAAAATTTATATTATTTTAAAATAATTATTATTTTTTTATTTTTAGCCTGAATTGCCAAATTTCTCCACTGAATTGCCACGAATAACAAAACCTACACATCATATTTTCAAAGCTAAACCAAAAAAAACGTAAGTATGTAATGTTGAAAATAGAATTTCATGAAATTTCCTGTGCTTATTGTTCAGCTGTGATTTATGTGAAATAATGTTTAATGTTTATGTTATTTTTACAGTGGGAAATCAAATTCCGATTACGAGCATCAATTATTCCTCCTTGCAAAAAAAAGCAGGGAGGAATTAATGAAGCAACAACAAGAGTTGCATCTAATTAGAATAGAACAAGAGAGGGAGCTTCACCTATTAAGAATAGAACAAGAGAGAAAGAAGCTCCAAATACTTGGATTAGAGGAGGAATATTTAAAAAAAAAAAATTTTTGAAAAATAATAAAATATGGTTTTTATTGATTAAAATAAGTTTCAATATAAATGGCCCTGTTTATATTTTCGTCTTCATCTTCTATATTATCAGGGACAGTTGGATAGATTAATAATTGATTTTCAAGGCCTGAAGGATCTAGAAAAATACAAAATAAAGAATTAAAATATGCTTATTTTTTATGTATTGGCATTATTAAATATACTTTGTTTACATATTAGTTTGCACAAATACCTTGATTTAAAATAGACTCATTAAAGAGTATTGCTAAATTGTGCAAAACTGCACAAGCAACAATAGTGGTCTTGATCACTTGCAGAGACCCTCGCATTGTTTCGTTGAGTATGCGGAATCTTTGTTTCCACACCCCAAAGCAACGCTCTACAGTATTCCTCGTTCGTATGTGACTCAGGTTGTACCTTTCTTCTGCCTGTGTTCTTGGTCTTAATATTGGTGTTAGAAGATGCGAAGTACAAGGATACCCGCTATCTCCAATCAGCTTCCCATGAAATTCATTCTCCTCAAACCTCCGCCACAGAATACATAATAGTAGCTAAACGCTACAGAACGGACACTCTCCGCCTCCCGCCAAAATTAAACTTACCTCACCCCCGCGCGATCAGACATAAAATGGGCCATATTTTTCTGCAAGGACGATACGCAACGAAGATTGACAACATTAATCAAATTGACTTAAAGTAATTTTATTATTTTGGATTTGTGATTATCGTTTTTCGTAGAAAATGGTTAGATATTGTGCTGTTTACGGATGTATTTCATCAGAAAAACGCGAATTTTTTTTTACGCTAGTCACAAATGTGCCAACCATAAAGCGTTAACACACACATTTGCAGTCTCTACAGTGTGACTGTCAAAACGATCATTTTGTATGGAGTGTCCGGGGTGTGCCTCCGCTTTATTGAGCTTTCTCTATATATGCGGGAATCATGTGTACTTCCTCTCCAGTGACACACAATATCGCAGATTTTAAGGTCAGAGTCACATACTACCTGTAATTATTGTCAATATTATTATAAATTAGAAACACATAATAGCACACATAACAATGAAAATTTATTACTTTAAATACACTATGATCAAACTAAAATGTAATTGTACAATGTTCATACTTGAGTGTTAATGGAGTAATGTCCCTTCCTATTAACATAGTACTGTCCAGCCTCTCCACTCACTTTGCGTATCTTAATGTTGACTCATTCCGTGAATGTCAGCACAATCTTCTTGGATCTGTAATGTAATAGATCGTTATACAGGCTTTTCTATTGTATATATCCAAAACTAGAGCACAAAAGTCACATCTACCTCATGCCGGCCTCAATATCGAATAACTGCCATCACTTGCAGTTCCACTGGAATACCGCCCCCTCGAGTGTCCACGCGAAGGTCATCCCGAATCAAATTAATGATTTGTTGCATGTTATTCTTTCCGAATCTATACCTCGACCGGAATTCCTCTTCGTCGAGGTCCAAAGGATTCACCCTCTGTCATCGAGATAGTATGTACTACGTACTAGAGAGGCGATCGCTACTACACTCTCTTTAACACGAGCTAGAGGCAAGAATCACAAGTCTCTTTAGTCTGTGCCGGACTGTGCCCCCCGCTTGCCGCGTCAACACGTGTTATTGCTCTGTTCAAAATGCCTTCGTGTGTGCTAAGATATTGTTTTAACAGTTCCCATAATACAAACAAAGCCCGAGGAGTGACTTTTCACCAGTAAGTTTCCTTATTATGAGTAAGTAATGCATTTTACTAATATTGTTATCATTTTGCGAAAAATCACCACGCGTTCTGGGTTTCGCGCCATTTTTCATAGACTAACAGCACAGACGTGACACTATCGATGAGTCTGTAAAAAAAATGTAACTGGATTTTTTAACTATGTATATATACAATACATACTAGGAAAGATTACCGTGTTGTAGTACCTAAATATTTATACTTTTACCCGACTACACAAAGTAAAACGGTAGGTTATATTAAGTAATATTTATTTATTTACCTATTTTTATTTATTAAAAAAATGTTCATCAACAGTTGTTCCAATAGGATTTATAAATTATTATGCACAACAATTACAAATAAACACAACATTCACAGAAACTAATACAGTAAAAGTTCCTTAATCGCGCTTCCTTTAGTCACGTTTTCACTATTCGCGGATTAAAAAAATGCGACCCAATTTCTATATTCGCGACTAAACATTTTTTTTATTCGCGGATTTAATAAGTACATACATAATAATAAAATTATTCCAATAGGTATCTTACCCAATATCCTTGTCAAATGGACTAATAAGAAAGTAAAATAGATCTTATTACAAGTTTGCCTAAAGTACATAATATTATGTTCTTAAATGATATCGCCGAGGCCTTTGACACAAGCCGCCTTTGTCGCAAGCCGCCTCTGCGGCGATTGATGTTTTTGAGAATGTAAATAAACAGAATGGAAGCAACCTTATAACTCAATAAATAAAGTATATTACACGCTTTATATTAGCTTCACCTGTATGTTTGTAACCGACTTCTTTGGGCGCGATTTTGACCCACTTTAAACGGCCAGATTTCGTTCAAACTTTGTAGATTTATTGAGGACCGATGACAATACACTAATTTGATAAAATAAATAATAGTTAAAAAAAATAAAAAACACGCTTTTTATAGAAAACCGACCTAAAAGCGTGTTTTTTAGTTTTTTTAAACTATTATTATTATTTTTAAATGTAGTTCCGTTTATAGTAAAAGCCGCTTTGCGTATTTATTGTTTCGTCTTTCACATTCGTTACAAAAATTGTGATCGAGTAAGGGGGCGTCCATAAATTACGTGAGGTGTTTTTTTTAATTTTCTGCCGCTCCCTCCCCCCCTGGTGAGATGTCGTGAGATTTTATTCAACCCCCTCCCCCATCCTCGAATCTCACGTGAGATTTTTCAAAATGTGAGTTTCTTATACGTAAACGCCATCAACATTGAATCATCGTATCCATTTAATTAGGGCTATTATAAACCAATACTCCAAAATTCGATTACATCATGAAGCAAAAACTGATAAAACTATTGATTACTACACAAAACGACAAAAGCTTACTAAATTGATATTATTTAAAGGAAATTAAAATACATAGTTTAATATAAAATCCTCTTTTTATTAATTCCCTAGTATCAGTATCACCAGATAGTACCGAGTAAACAGATTGCACAATGTGTCGCATCTGCACGCATTGCTTAATCTTTGAACTTGAAGCCACGCCTCGCTCGTTCCACACGTACCCCACCACATCGGCCGCGCGCAATGTTTTTGTTTGGAATAACCTCTCTAGTGTACATATATCTCGATGCCCTCTGTTTATAATTTTTTCTTTGTCGCCTACGAATATTAAAATAACGAATCTCCTGCACATCATTGGTAAAATCGTCGATCAAGGTATCATTTATATCCATTTTATTGCAAAAATAATAAAAAACACTAATATAACTTTATTCTTTGCAACTATTGACAACAGCTGTTTGACAATAATATCCGCCATGATGTCTCTCAAATAGATTTATAGCAGGGTCGGACGTTTCTTAAATTTTGACATTATATAACTGTTACTTATACACCTCTCAACACTGAATTGGGTTTAGAAAAGGGGTGACAGACGTACGAGTAAGTACGCGAACTTGTGGCTCGACGACCTTTTTCGCTCGTGTGTCACCCCAAGTACGCGTACTTAAAAACCGTCGAGTAAGTTCGTTGACGATCCAACATGTTTGAAATTTTACTCGTAGCCCGCCTTCGCTCGCACGTCTGTCACCGCCGCGAGCCGCGAGCCTAGCCTGTCTAGCTATAATAGGTGTTACTAAGTGCAAAAAATCAATTAATTTCGTCTTCTTCTTTTAGTTTTATGAAAATAATTTAATATAATTAATATGAATGAATATAATATAATTGAATATTGGCGAAGGTATCTTAAATATACGAAAATATCCTTCAATTTTTGAACATTTATTTTGTTAGAATGCTATTTACTTAAAAATAAGTGCTGGTTATTAAATTAAAAATGTCTATATTTCATTCCTGAATAACATAAAATTCCCTCTGTTGATGACATGGAGACATTCGATATCGGTGACACGCGAGAAGCTACTGACCAAGCTCTACGTGTGTCACCGACGTCGAGCCGAGTAAGTACGCGAACTTTAAAACCGCGATTTTAAAGTTTGTACGTCTATCAGCCCTTTAAGTGAAAAAAACGTTGATCAACAGCTAAGAGGGGCTCTTAAATTTGAGAGACGTTTATAAGTAAGGCTGATGTAGTTTACTTCTGATACAAAGTATATCCTCTATAACCGTACTGTCGGTTATAAAATATGTGAGTATGTATTGAATAAATTTTTATTTTATTTCTGACTGAATAATATTTCTGCTGTATACAGTAACAATCAGTGAAACAGTGAGGGTGTCCTGATACTACTTAAAGCATTTACGGTTTAATAATTAATAACATAATATGTTCTGTTTATCAACGTATTAATGCATTTCTTACCCGTGTACTTTAGTAGATATGCTTATAATTATCTCTCTAATGCTGAAATATGATCGAGCACTCAGAAAACTACTTATGTAACTGATACTTAGCATTTCTTTTATATTACGTCTTTCCTTATTATATTGATTCTCATGTTTCTAATTGAACAAAACTGAGTTAAACTTTGAGAGTAGAGTTAGTAAGAAATATCGTATCTTTTATTCAATAACTAACCCGTAACTTTGTCTGGGCAGTTCTTGTACGCCAAGTATGTTTTAATATTAATCATAATAAATATCTGTGGAACATCTATCGTTTGAGTTAAATAAATATATAGATATTAACGTAGCTGTTTATTATTTGAGTATTAAATATATACTAAAATAAATGGAACTACTACGCCTATTAGTCGTAATTAATGACAAAATATCTTCAAATGTAAAAAATGGCTTAATTACTTTGTTAACATCGCTTAGTAAAAGATACCTACACCGAAACTTATTTTAGTATCACTATACTTTTGAAATGAAACAAAACTTTTATAATCAATCCTTAGTTTATCCTCCAATCTTCGAAAAAAACCCTTGTTCAACTCATCCATCGTTACTTTCCCATACAAAAATCCCTTGTTTAACTTACTTATAGCACTACATAATAAACTAGACCAACATCCACTGAAGAACTAAAATATAGATTGCGGTGTTCGATCACCAAGTCACATCATGTTTGCGATTCAATCTGGGAACAAAGGCCGTACTGCATTGATTGGCACATTGTCTTTGAACTAAGTTAGTTACTGCGACGTGAAATAGATACCGTTTTTATAGGAGGAGGAGGTTGCGTCATGGTAGCGTGTTAATATAGGAATAGGACAGGTTTTGGAACATAGAACAGGCTGGGCAGAGTGATTTTTTTATAGGAGGATGAGGTAACGTGTTAATATAATATTTATAGATATTTTTATTTTGATTAATATTTATTTAAATAAAGGCAGTTCAATTTCTAGTTGGTAAAGGTAAGGTAGACAATGAAATAAACGTAAAATAATTAACCAAAAAATATATTTTAGGTGTTTACAAAATTCGTATAATTAGATTTTAATTTTAATAATACACAACATTTTAAACATTTTAATAATACAATAAATTTATTCGACTTTTGATTGAAAATAGACAGTAAACAAAATAAAATATATTATACCGGTCGAATTGATAACCTCCTCCTTTTCTTTTGAAGTCGGTTAATAAAACAAAGATTTGTTAGCTAACATTAGAAAAACCAATCTGAAGATTTTCATTATTTTAGCTCCACTAAGCATAAAACATATTAGTATGACTATGATACATCGATAACATGGCGTAGTACTCGAAAACCACTCATCAATTCATCAAATACCGACACCACAGCAATATCGTCTAATTTCTACAAACATTGTGTATGGTCCATTGACAATGCTATTGTTGCGTAGGGTTGTCACTTTGTAGATATCTAACATAGTAAGAAATAAATATGTACATAAAACCGTATAAATACGAGTTTGGAGTTATAACTTGAAAGCGATTTCATCCAAACGAAACTAAACGTGCACTGAATTTAATTTCGTGATTCTTATAAAGGTCGTTATGGGCAAAAATAATGTTTTAGCATATTTAACAGTTTTCTAGTCTACAGAGTAACTAGAAGTTTTTCTTAATTTGCTACAAAATTACCTTATTCAAAAAAGACCTATCGCTTATATTTTAGACTAGAACATTAAAATACAGCGAATTGTATTATTACAAACATTTCATATAATTTAACATTGCCATATCTATTAACAGTACACTACAGTAACTCGTACTAATAATAAAAAATATCAATTTTTTAATTTGTGACAACCCTAGCAACCTATCTAAGTTCGATCTGGATCGACCGCCATGTTGCTAAGATGCAAACGAAGCGACCAAGTCAACAGGGTTAAGAGCTTATGTTTGGATTTGTTTGTCAATTACGCATCACTAGAGTGTTTGTAGAATACCACGAACAATCAGTATAGTCGTAGTATTTATGCAGAGCCCAACCTGCTAGTAGTATCTATAATATAATATTATGTTACATAGTGGTGTAAAAAATCGAGAAAAATTAAGAATCCGTCTTCTAAGGTTTTACGCGTTGCTTTAAAGTAAGTAAAGTAAAGTTAATATTATAAATGTGAAATTCTACCTGTTTGTTACGCTTTCACAGATAAACCATAATACCGATTTGGAATATTTAGAATAAAAATAATTTTAGAAGATAATAATTTTAAGTCAATTCTTTAAAGTTTGGAAAGCGTGGCCGATGGGTTTTGCCCTCAGGGGAAAATACAGGATAGTCGTTAAATAAACGATTGCAAAACAACGGAAATGGCCGTTTTAATTTACGCAAACCCTCTGTGAATATATTCCAACAATAGTTCAAAACGTATCTCGGTTACCAACTATTCATATTTACTGATTGCAAATCGGACAAAGGTTTAAGGATCAAACCCCATACAGAAACACAGTAATTGAAATTGTTTTTAGCTACAAATGGAAAACTCAAATATATGAAGGCCCAAGGGGTAAACCGCCGATCTTGCGAAGCCCTACTCAGGGGACCGAGAAGATAAATTGTTAATTAAAATAAAATGAGTGAAGGATTTATTCCTTGAACGGGGTGTTATCTTTCGTAATCTTATACATTTTATAATTTAATACTAATATTTTATTACATTACAGTTTTAGCCTAAATACTTTTTATTTTGGCAACATTCGGTCGATTGTACATAACGATCATGTAAGGAGTTGCCATAATAATTTATCTCGAAAATCAGTTACAAAAATATTATTTAATGTAAAAATTAGACAAGAGAAAATAATACTAAAATATTTTGTTTCCATAATACAATATTTCCAATTAAAACTAGTACCCAGAAAACATCTAGAAAACTTAAATCCCATTTATGCTCACAAGATACCTCTCACTACACCTAATAATGGTTTGTTATGAAGAAAATTGTAAAAGATTTTCATACATAAGACTCTCGCTTACTATTTTAACAAATCATAATAAAAAGTTTGCATTCCGGGCTAAGGTGTACTTTTATCTGAATATGAAATATCACGAGAAAGTTTAAGAAAATTTTCTCAAGCGATAAGAAATTAACCGGGCTAGGTAGCAAATAAATATTTTTATCAGGAGTAGGAGTACTAATATACTAGCTTTAGATTACGTATTCTAATCCTGTTTCTCTAATCTATTTCCTTTACTACCTAATAAGTTATTTGAACGCTGTTCGATAAAACTTTAACCGTCTACAAAACACAGACTAACTAAAAACCGGGTCTAAAACGTATTAAAACCGTGGTTAAGTAAATGCTTTATTACAAAACATGGTTTAGCATTATACCATAGACAATATACTAACTCTGTACTAAAGTTAAACCATGACTTTATAATCTGGGTATAAACTAGGCATATAGGTAAGGCTAGGCAATATTGAAGTAAGACGGTAAAACTCAAAAAATATACCTATATACTTAATATTATAAAGCTCAAGAGTTTGTTTGTTTGTTTGTTTGAACGCGCTAATCTCAGGAACTACTGATCCGATTTGAAAAAAATTATTTCGGTGTTAGATAGCCCATTCATCGAGGAAGGCTATAATATATCATCACGCTAAGACCAACAGGAGCGGAGCCACGCGGGTGAAACCGCGGAGCGCAGTCTTAATAAGTATATTTTTTTTATTTTCGTATGAGACTCATGGCTTAGGCTAGGTTTCCAGGTTATTATACAACTTTTGCCATAACATTGTGCGATTACAAGCAGTAAGCACTGAAGCTAAATGGTTAAACTCTTATCATTTCGATATGCTAATAACCTTCTATTCGTATGTTTAAGCAATTCTAATTATTCTAGTTCCTACTAAAATAAATGAATACTGAATGGAATCTAAAACATAGAGTAAAGAGTAAGGAAAAAATTATTATATCGCTAGTAACAAATTAACCTACCGTTCCCTAGTAATACTTTCGTCTTTGCATTCGTTAAAAATAAATTGACAAAATTGTCATACTGATAACAAATATTAAAGTAGAAAGTTTTTATTATTGACTTTAAAACCTATTATATTCTGCAGTTTTTATTATATATTTTATGCAATTGTTTCTTCATTTGCAGTAATAAGGCTTTAGTTACCAGATAAAAGCTTACGAGGCAAAA
>CAJQZM010021006.1:0-13959 GCA_907164665.1 Colias nastes | reverse complement strand
CTTTATTACGGCTGTATTAGCGTCTAGTACCGTAACCGGTCTCTCAGAGCCAGAAATGAGAAAGGGAGCCTCCTCTTAAGGTCGAGTTATAGACTAACATGGTAACAAAAAAAGGTTCTAATTCATACACACAGGTTTCTTGTCAAAGCAAATGCCCGACATGCCGTCATATTTTTTTTTTTAATTATACTAACCGCCAACCTTATGCGAAAAAACACGCCAATTATTATGTGTATACTTAGCATAAACGTTGGTAGGTTTTTTTTACGCATTTAGATACAATATACACTATTATTAAGATTCAAATTTCAATACGCATAGTAAAACTTATATCGTTAACAGGTATGAATAATCAAGCCAATATTTATATTTTTTTTTCAGGGAACAAGCCAATTGCTTTTAATTCAATCTGATATTACAATAAGATGTTATAAAAACATTGTATTAAGATTAACATAGAATTCCCCAGTGTAACTTTTGTTTCTTATTTAATTATAAAGCATTTTTTTTTAAATCATATTTATTATTTAGCTCACCATTACAACGCCTCCACCTACGATTCTATCAATCCAAACACTTTCAAAGACAAAATAAATCGATTAATAATCGATATCACCACATCACTAGTTTTAAGTACATAAAATAAAAGCGCAGTCATAATATCCTGTTAGCCAACGCACGTGTTACGATAACCGTCTCAAAGCATACATTTAACTCAAGTGGTTCCATTGAGACTTCAAACAGTAGTAATGCAGAAATTGTATAAATTATATCGATATCTTTTATCGATACATTATTTTGGCGTTGTGACAACCCTACGTATCTATTACCGATTCGATTTCAGTTATTTCAACTAAGTTTTAACACAATTAGTAACGTATCTGTTTACGGGGTTCTATTTTGAGGTAAACGAACGAAAAAATACCTAACACTCACTGACTAGTAGTTTGAGCGCATATAAGCTGTTGTAAAATACATACAAAAATACTGTTGAATTGACGACTTTTTCAACTTTCTTAATAAAACTAACCTATTCATTTTATTGCCCGTGTAAAAAATCAAGAGGAACTATTAAATAGATTTATATTTACCGAGCACTCGGAACGGCACTCTTTATCTTTACTAATATAATAAAGCTGAACAGTTTGTTTGTGTAGTTGAACGGTCTAATCTCAGGAACTACTAGACGGACATGAAAAATTATTTATGAATCGTGTAGTTCAATTATCCAGAAAGGTATTACATATGAATCGCTTAATTATCATCACCCCTAGGACCAATAATTATAAAGATGCTCCAGTCTTTATAATTTTCACGGATAAGTGCGATCAGTGAAAAATGTTGCAAAATATTAAAAAAAGTCCATTTTAGATTAAATTTCCTGGCACAGCTAGTTGATAATTTCATACACAGCTTTGTATTAAAACATTTTACAACCAGTACACGATATAATGTTTTACAGTAAATCTATCTGGGCCATCTAGATACAACCAAGCTAAGGATTAACTAATCTCGAGATAAACTTGCCCGTAATAAATCTATTTAATAGTATGTACTTGTAAAGTGGAGTTAAATGATGAATTAATGTTTATTATACAAGCATATTAATTATTTTAGATAGATTGTTTCCCACAGAAAAATTAAGTAATAAAATAACTGCACAGAAAAACTTGAATAAGTTTATGATTGCATCATTAATGTAAATTATATATTATACGTAAGAAATATGGTAAATAAATAACTATAAGAGTATTTGGTTGAAAAGTTTACCACTCATACTTTACTGTATTTTAGGAACAAAAACATACATAAAAAATCGCAAAAATAGACCGCATATACGCTTATATTATATGTCTACTAAGTTGTTTGTGATAAAATAAATATTATTTTTTTTTGTATTATAGAGCGTATTATACTTACAAATTCACTTCATTTACCTCTAGGTATTGCAAATCAAACTTATCATTCAATATTTCAATCTATTACCGTACCTATACTTGTAATGACATTTCTGATTTATCTGTCTCCTGTCAATTTTCCCGCCAAAAAAATGTTCTATTACAAATGAGATAGCATTTACCTATCATTACCAAGCTTTGTTCTAGAAAATGTGAAACTAGATCGATTCAGGTTCTAACTAGAACAGTGGGTCACGCCCGACCATTAATTGCGAAGTATGCTAGCTAGGAATAAATTATAGCTTATTTATGCCTATTTATCAAGGAACCATAATGTCTCTACGACTATAAACACGAAAACTTTTAACACCAACATAATAGCAAAACATCTGAAAAATTAATTTAACTTAACTCTTAGACGGTCGACATCAATACACACAGTAAGAAAAATAGTATTAAATATTTTAAAGTTATAAATAAAGTTTCACATGGTTTCACAGATGGCAACATTCGACGAACTTTTATACATAATCTATACTTATAATAAATCTGTAGAGAGGCCAATTCTGTACATGAAATATATTTAAAAAAAAACTATGAAGGGGTGATAAGGGATCGCTACTGATGCCAAAAATGCAATCAGTAAAATTTTTGTCTGTCTGTCTGTCTGTCTGTCTGTCTGTCTGTCTGTATATTCGTTATAGAAACAAAAACTACACGACGGATTTTAACGAAATTTGGCACAATTATTCTTCATACTCCTGGGCAGGTTATAGTATACTTTTTATTACGCTACGATCAATATGAGCAGAGCAGTGAAGGGAAATATTGGGAAAACGGGAGAAGTTACTCCATTTTTTAAGCTTCCGTCGCGTGTGCAGGCTTAATGGTTAAAGCTACATAGAAATCATGTACGACACAAATGTTCTTAAATTATTATTATTATATAAAAATAAATTCCTAGACAGCATATTATGTCTATCTTTTAAAATTGACTCACAATAACACGTGAAACTTCAATAGCTTAGCAATTCGGAGCTTTCTGATTATATTTGTCTACTCTTACGTTTACAACACTCTCACTCATCCCTAACTAAAAAAAGTTAACATTATTACCTATTCAATAAAAAAAGAATCATGTAAATCGGTGTAGAAACACCAAAGTTATACATGAAATACGCTATAAGTCATCGCGCGTGAATACAGAATCATGCCATAAGGATTATTTTTGTGTATCAGTTGCCGCGTTCGACGCGCTTCGCGGCGGGAGCTATAAAAAGGCGGCGGGTCCGCACCCGTTTCGCGTTGTCACGGCATCACGTGTGAACGGCTGAACCGATTTCGATAATTCTTTTTTTATTATATTCCTTGAAGTACGAGGATGGTTCTTATGTAGAAAACGTAAATATGTACCACGGGCGAAGCCGGGGCGGACCGCTAGTCTGTACTAAAAAAACAAATGCCGGTCGGCGCGCGCTTTTGAGTTTGACATTCAAATAAAGAATTCCAATGAAGGATAAAGTTGGATAGGATAGAAATGGCCGCGGGTGGAGGCGGCCAGAAATTACACAAGCCGTTGGTCTGGATATTTTAGTCTAAAATAAATGTATTTTAGTCTTACGGACATTATCGAGACGCGTTGAAGCATTTACTGGGGATGACGAAGAAAGAAATTCGAGTAATTTTTAATATTTATTTATTATTTTAACTTTTCTAATGGTACACTCAGAAGCGCTGAAAATCTAATAGGATAGGATATATCGAAAATATATTTCGATATAGAGCAGGAATAACTATTTTTTTTTAATATGAAAATCACAGAAACAAATTTCCGAAATAAACACGAAAAAGTTATCGCAAATATAAGTTTGATTGCGACTAAAAGTTAAATTCACGCTTACCACATACAAAACGAGATTTAAAAAATATACCTGATATAGGTATCTAAAAGTTATCCAATAAATCAATAATTATCTATAAAATAATCAAACCAAAAGGCACGATATTATTCACTGCCTTTATCCCTTTTCGAACGCGTATTTTATTACCTGAAACAAAAAACATATGTTTAACAATTTATTCATAAGATAAAAGTTTTTAACATTTTTTACTACTATTCTTAGAAGATTTAATACACTCGATTTAATTTAAAATGGTGACTACATTACTATTTTATAATATAAAGGAATAAAAGCAAAATATTTGTATCTGTATGTGTCTTAGGTATGTGTTAAACACGTTTAACTGTTAGCAGGCATTTTTTATTTATTTGGCTCCTCAACTATAACTTTAAATACATGATTACAGTATTTTATTGTTTAAAAATATTCTCAAGATGGGAAGTGAATGATCGCTAAGAACCTTAATTATAAAAAAATTGCTTTTTGATTAAAGAAAAAATCGATTGCCCCGTTTATCAACTTCAGGATATCACAAAACCCCATACAAAATCTAGTATAAAACAAAAGCCAAACATCACACTCATGTGTTGACATTACGCATACAGTAAACAAATTCCTAATCCATAAAACAAGATAGTTCAACGAATAAAAGCTGACAATGATAATTAGTTGCCATATTAATAAATGGTCATGGAGCATGCTATCATAGAAGTTCTAAGCATGAATCAGTGGTACTTTAACAAAGAAATGTGTAATACATACTAATGTTAGATAGTTGTTCTTAAACTCGAAACATAAATACATACTTATTTGATGTTTGTAGAAGCACTTTGAATCTTCATACATGTAATTATTACAATTTAGCACTACTGGTTCGGAAAGCAAAATTTAATTTATTAATTTAACCCTTAACTAGAGTCGTGAACAATTGTTACGTATGTATAGTCGTGGGTCCATTAGACCCATGTAATTTGAAATGGTCATAATTACTTATTTATGCATTTTTTTAGGTAAATTTAAATAAAATATGATATTTTAGTTTATAAAGAATTTATATTATAAAAATCAACAATTAGAACTTTTATTTACTTAACATAATTTCACTTATAAAATCAGTCGTTGTTTTCATAAACAACAAAAAGGCGTCTTACAAAAATTATAAATCTCAACAAAATTTTTATTTTTTTTAAATCAAATTTTTTTTTATCTAACTAAAAAAAGTATGTTGCTTCCTAGAAAAAACAAAAACAAACTAAAAACTCTTATATAAAAAAAATAGCAATCCCTAATTACGTGCAAGATTTACAAATTATATTTGCACAAGTCATGCATATGGGCACCCTGCATTTAGTGCACAAATGTACAGTCTTTGCTCTTTTGCCAGGCAAACAGAATGAACATCGCTTCCTTTTATTTCTATCTAACAACAAAATCTACATCATCATCGGAAAACTCATTATCTGATTTAGTTTCTGCAATACGGGTAGGTGTTGAGTTTTCATCGGAGTCTTCAACATTTCTTAACAATTCTTCATTTAACCATTGTTCTAACATCTCTTCGTTATCAACACATACACTTCTGGGATTCGACATAGCGATAAACTAAATAAAAATACAATAATAAATTTAATAACGAAAATAAAAAAGTTACGTATCTATAGTCGTGGGTCCAGTGGACCCCTGTAAAGGTCAGTACCTACCTAAGGAGTACCGAGCCGAACACGTCTGTCTCACAGGATACGCTCCGGCGTATTAAAGGAAGGTACTGAGCAGTGGGAGGTTCTGCGGTAAGTGCCGTGGAGTAAACGAGACTTTAAAAACTCAACCTGGGTCCATTGGACCCACGACTCTAGTTAAGGGTTAAACATTTTAGATGTATAGATTATAAATAGGTGAATATCTGTGTAAAGAGTAACAAACATACATACATCCATGCTCGCAAACTTTCGCAGAATATTAGTAGGATACGAGAATAAGCTCGTTCCAATATTATTGATATACAAAAAATTTTGTCAAAGGCGCGGCATCGAATCCCGCCTCGTTATCGATTTTTTAATTCTTATTTTTTTTTTATTAATGAACTGCCGCAGATTAGTTAAAATATGACATCTGTCAATAAACACATATTTTTAGTGCTAGCAAGTTGCAATTAATCATATTAACACGGTTTTCTCAACCAGTTTATTAATACCACCACCTATTTTTAAGATTAATGAGATAATTGCAAGGTTTATAGTTTTGCTAATTCGTGCATACCACATAAATGTTTTTATACTTTTTCTTGTTAATACTTAGAGATTATTTCATGTATAACAACTTAGCATTTACAATTACAAATATAGCATTAAGATATGAATGTAATATTAATTCATTTCAATACACGGAAGACGAAATTAAATTCCGTGACCCAAAACATCATGAAAATGTACAAGTTATCTGTCAAATTTCATAACCTAACCTTTACACCACAACAATGGTACATAACAACGTAACGATCAAATCAATCATTCGTTCCCGAGTTCGTTCCACTTTTTTGACACTAAATGCAAATTTGGCGGCAAACGCAAAAGTGTTGCCAGTCGTAAAAACTGAATGCTCATTGGGCGGTCTGCGTTATTTGCAAGGGTAGGTGTGCGTGATTATGTCAAAACATTTTTTTGTTGCTTGACAAATTGAAGACGTTTAAACTTTGTTTAAAATCATTCATCGATGTCTCATCTGTTTAAATTATTTGTGTATGCGTGCGTTTGTTTAAACTTTAAGGGCAAGCTCCCTAAATTTTATGTGAATTTGCATCAATATTCTGAAACAGTCACACATACAATCAAAATGGAAATTTAGTATATGATTTATTGGGTCTTTTTCTTTCGATGTACAAGACAGAAACATAATTGTAACATTTTCGCTCGATTCAATTTTTATTCAAAAATGATGCCTTTTTTTAAGGATTATTACATTTTTTTTAAGATTTACTTGGACTTTATGTCTAAAATAAATGTTAACAGTAAGAAAATAGAGTTTACTATTGAAGACCAAGATATTTTTTCTCTAGATCAATTATTACTTTAGTTATAAACGAAATAAGAATTGAGACTTACTTTTCGAGCTCGAACGCGATCAAAGAGCGCACGCGATATTCAACTTTATTACGGCTGTATTAGCGTCTAGTACCGTAACCGGTCTCTCAGTGCCAGAAATGAGAAAGGGAGCCTCCTCTTAAAGTTATTTACGTATAGTGCAGTAGTGAATTATAAAATCACCAAAGTTCAACTGATTTATTACATATTCTGTCGTATATCGTTTCTGAAAGGTTTTTTTATATCTAATAATATATCAACATACTAGCGATAGTTTTTCATCAATTTATTATCCTAAGTACATTCAATTTAAAATCTTTCGAAACTTAAATAGCAATAGGTAGGTAATGTCTGGCCAGCCAAAGCTGAACCCAGTAAAAGGCGGCAAATTTAAAAAATATGGACCTGGTAACATCGGCTTTATTAAGAAAAAAACATTTTGATACTTTTGATATTCTTAGAGGTGAGCATAGTATATAGGTACATTATGTACACAACATAGCAGGATTTAAACGTTATTAAAGCAAATGATTTGAACCGTTTTCAACAAAATTGACAACTAACTACGCCGAAACGCCATGATGACATTCCATAATGTGGCCGCTACAAAAAACACTGGGTTCTGCTTTGGCTGGCCAGACTCTACTGGCCAAATGAATCTGCGTCCTTGCCGTCGCAGCGAAATGTAATATTATAGTGTTGCCCTTTTGAATATTTATGTAAGTATGTTTATGCAATGCACGTGTGATGTGCATTATTCAATGCTGTTTGTATTACAGAGACGATTAAGCTTAACTGTGGAATGTCGCTAATATTAACATTGAATTTTACATGAATATAGACAGGAAAATATATTTTCCATTGTTTACTTTTATGTAGAATTTTTAACTGTATTTTTGTAAAGTGTGTTACCAATTACCATATTTTTTGGGACAAAGAAATTATGTGTATTTTTTCTTTTTATTTGAAAGCTGGCGCTGCCCACTTTATTACTTACAAATTTGATGACAGAATTTTTTTGGTTGTCCTACATAATACGTTCTTAATAATAACTCTCTTTATATAGTTTCCTTAAAATAAATAAAATTATATCAATCCTAAATCTATTCTGAAATTCTTTTTAACCAAAGAGATGATTGATAAATTTATAAAAATAACTAACGAAATTTTCTTTAACATTTTTTAATTAACTACAACTTTAAGCCGGCGTTAAAATCTTAATTACGCCGTGAAAAACTTGCTTCGTTATTTTAATTAATACCAGAGTTGCACTCATTAAAAATATTCAAACTTTCTGACCACCTTTGTCGCTTTTCCATATTGAATTTCATGTTCTTAGCAGGCGTTTATTGCCAACATTTTTAATTCTGTCAAAGGTTTAAGGTGTTTTTACTTATTTTGAAGTCTAAGTGGAATAATTATATTTAATTAAATATGTTGTTTTCATATTCCTATATGGAAGGAAGTATATTAAATATAATAATTACTGTATGTCTTTAAATATTCAGGAACCTATTTGTTGAAGGTGTTTTAAAAACTGATACACAAATGACAAAATTATTTAGATCGTAATTTAGATATTGTTAATTCATTAATAAAAATTAAAAATTACTAAGTTTTACATTGTAATATTTTTGGTGGAAATCTCAAATTTTTCTTCATTCAATCCAGCCACACGAATTAAATATTTATTTCACACATAAGTAACTTCATAATACAAGGGCATTATGAAAAATTACCTATTAGTCTTTACCATACAACGAACTTCCATTTCCACGCGCCTATTTCACAAATCTTCATACATTTATCTTTTCACAACAAATCTTCAAACAAGTCGTCTCACGTCATACATTTATCAGGATGAGGCACATTGAAATCTCTCGCAAATAAGATAATAAACGGAATCAGGTCAGTGCACAGCCCACATCTACCGGACTGAGTGACTTTACTATTTGGGACTGGTGATATTTAATATTTATTTTATAATAACGTTTCGGATCGTCATTCTTTATTCGAACCGCGAGGGACTGGAACATGCTTCCTGAATCTGTGTTCCACGACGAGTACATTCTAGGGAAGCGCGCTCCATCTTAGACCACATCCCAGCTTACCATCAGGCGAGATTGTGGCGAAGCGCTCCCCTATTGCACATTTAAAAAAAAATGTGTACGTGTACTAGTGTACACACGTAAGAAGTGAAACTTCTTTAAATGACCTTATTTTTTCAAAAAATAATTTACTATAATATGCAACTTTACAGAAATACGACGAATCACGCGTGGTAGGGATAAGATAAAGATGGCGCGTAACGGAAAAATGTTACGCGTAACGAAAAAATGTTACACTAAATTTTTTTCCAACCCCGATAAAGAAGTTTCACTTCAAAAATTGTGGTAGTAAGTTGTACTAGAAATCGGAACTGAATAAAGTCTATGTCTATGCTTGGTCTATACGTATACAATTCGAACAATCGTCAATTTATCGAGTCGAGATCTTTGGTCACTACTTACTATTGAGTACGAGCATGGTACGAGTGGATACGCAGAAAATATGTAAATTAAAATTGTCATATTAAATTTAATAGGTGTATCTTCTCTTGATATATTTTCACTAAATATAGATACTCTTTTCTCAATCATCTTTCACGCCATTTGGCATGTATAGATTCCGTTTATCAGAAATCTCACAATGTTTTTCACACAAAAATAGACGAGCGATATGCATACCTTTAATAATACGTATTCAAAAACAGTACATGATTGAACATTTATTATTCTAAGAACTACACGTGTTCGAATCCAACTATTTATATGGAAAACCGCAACTACTGTTTGTTTAACACATCCGGTCGGCGAACTGCCTAAAATGCACCTTGTTTTGTCAATAGAAACAACTGCAGTTAAACAACTACTAACTAGGTAATATATACACGATGTATATGGCAGTTTTGAGCCCTATTACGAACCACATAAGGTTTTACTTTGCAAATCTTAAAGTTTAAAACGCAAAGGTGACTGACTGACTGATCTATCAACGCATAGCACAAACTACTGGACCGATCGGGCTGAAAATTTGGCATGCAGATAGCAAATATGATGAACGCATCTGCTAAGAAAGTATTTTGATAAATTCCCAAGGGGATAAAATTGGGGATGAAATACCATTTTACCAAAAGGTAGGTACACAAACCAAATAGATCTATGTCTGTGGGTAGGTAGTTATATTTTATAAAACAATGTGAAACCATGTATTTGATATTAATAACTTTGCTCTGAAGTCGGATGTCAAACCGTCCTGCTCTATTGCATACAAAATCGTATTTGCATCTCCAATTGTTACTCACTTCCGAGCGGTTCGTGTGAACTGTACGTGTAAAGAATAATGTGTTTGTTTATTTTTTAATTATGTAAAGAGCGTTACAAGTAAATGTTTATTTTTTTATAAAGGGAAAGTATGCGTAAGTAAGCGATTGGTCTTCGAATGGTCGCTTTTACAATTCGCTCAAGCAATAAGTTTCGTTGGAATAATTTCATTTTTACATATTATTTTGATATTATTCGGAAGTAAATAGAAAAATAATCAAAACAAAGCATTATAGCGACGATGATAACATAAAATATTTCAATGTATTCAAGACAACACCTCAAAGATAAAAAGAACTGTAAAGAATAAATAACACCCCGATAATTAACACGCTGCAATATTTAAAACCACGTTTCAAGTTCCATCCACATTAATTGAACGTATATAAAAGGAATTATTGAATTACTTTCTACATGATATTCCATTACCATACTGGTTAAAGATATTTACGAACAAGTTCAAGACCTTCTTACATAACCATCTGATTGATTAACATTTGTAACATTTTTTTACATGGCAATTACAGTACGAATGTCACTTCTCAGCTGTCATCGTGACTGACATAATATTAAAATTATTAGGCTGTGCAGTGCACAGGCGAGAAAAAAAGTTGTACCTAATTTAGCAAATGTGCACATTTTTATCAGATTTGCGTTGAATAGGTTTCTTCTTCAACTTTCACTTCTTCTATTTTGTTTTAACATTGAGAGTCATTCCAAATTCCGATATAATGTGTACATAATGTAATGTTCTAAACGATTTACAATTAAATTGCTCAGACGTGAATACAAAACATATAGACAAGCGTACATACACATTTTTGTATTAATGAATAGAATTGACCATAACAATCTTCGTCATTTATAGCAAAACTCTACCAACATTTCCATTGACCAACCATAAAACGTATAAAAAGCAATCATAAATTACATCTATTCTAAAAGCAAGTACAGTCGCGACGTGTAAAAAATCCTACACACATAAATCCACTCTTGTTACACTACACTACCACAAACTTTCGCCAACCGCAAGTCTTCTAAACTATCTATTATTTGATCCACAAATCTCGACATTCATATAATCCCAGCCTTATTCGGTGAAAGCTTCGAAAGTATCAACTTGACACTTGTCAACGTCATTTGTCCATATAACGAAATCTCGAAAATGGATGATCGAATCATACCTCGACGTTACGCGGTAATTTTATGGTTCCGTATACAAAGGGTAAAACGGTACGCTATTTCTGATACTACGCAGTATGTCTGTCTGTCACCTGGCTGTATCTCATGAACAACGATAGTTAGACAGTTGAACATTTCAGAGATGATGTTTGATGTTGCCGCTATAACCATAAATAATAAAATATCAAGCTTAAGACACGGTAATAAATTGGATTATTGTGTAGTTGTTATTTAGATTTGTACGGAACCCTTAGTCTCGAGAGACCGACTCGCTCTTGACCGATTTTAAAATTACGTAATGTCATTACACTTGAATTTTCATTTATGGTATCTCGATGCTGGCAACTCGTGTGTATAATCTGTGAACATATACGTCATTGTTATGACCCATTGTTTTGAATTTTAACTTGATTTTAAGATATTATAGCCAAGCCGAGGTTAGGATCAATTTAGTCACTAGACTTTAGAACTAGCTATCTATTTATAATTTGTATGCATCATCTATGAGGCTGGGTTAGATACTTCTAATATAAATTCTTGCATATAGGCATCATTGAAACTATCCGAGTTCGGTTGAAGTGTGTAATACATAATAATTTATTAATTGGGTTACATTTATAAACAAACGCATATCGATTGCTATTACTTAAATTTAATCGGTATTATATAGCGATAAAATATGAATGTAACACCTCAGGCTTTAATGTTTCTATTTGTAAGAAATTTACTTATTTATACAGCAATTAAATATAAATTACGTAGGTACGTCGTACATGAAGTAACTAATAATTGAACTAAATTATGGATATTCACTTTCAAATACCTTCAAACTCGTAAGTAATGTGTTAAGATGGGATACACTAAAGTTGAATATTGAAACAGCTGCAGAACGGGCCCGCCTACGGACACAAACATGAATGAACCAAACCTACATGGTATAGTATTATCTATTTGTATGCAAATACTCGTACGTACCGAGTAAAAATTAAAAACTATTAATTTTTAATTAAAAAAAAGAACTGTATCATTGTTTTAACCGACTTCAAAAAACGGAGGAGGTTCTCAATTCGGCCGGTATATTTTTTTAATGTTTTTTTTCGTTCGATGGAAGGTGTGTTTAGAAGAGGCTTAAATAAAGGCAAAGGCCGTTCTTATCTATCGAAGATAGCTTTATCTCGTGGTACATGTTGTAATTACCCGAAATCATCATCAATCAATTGCAAACTTAAAAAAATATTAAAACTATCAATTGACTAATGTATAAAATGCATATTCATCCGTGAAATAGCAAAATTTTCATACATACATTTACGTTTACAAGTACCAGGGTTGTATAAATTAGTGAACGTAAAACGTAAAGGTCAGCGACCTCACTTGTCTGAAATAATGACCTCTTAGGGCACAATGGACAAGGGAACGTCTATGCCAGACATATTGTGTTTGTGTTTGTGCTTTTTTTTACATTTTCGAAGAAACTATTGTTTGTTTTGTGTGAAAAATGTTTACGTGATGAGTATAGTGTTATATTTTTAGAGCTCCAACAAGTAAGTATTCCTTATTCTTATATTTCAATTCAACATAATTTTCATGAAGTTCGAGATCACATTTTCAATTGGTAAAAAATTATACCCTTATTATAAAAAATTATACCTTCAATTGTATATTGTAATAAATTGTGATAGTAAATTGTATATTGTGACAATAAAATACAAACGAAAGAACCTTTATTATATTACAAACTCTGACCAATATAGAAGTATTTGGTCTGTGATTATAAACGTCAAAATTTGTAAGAATGTAGGGTATATGGATGTACATATTATGTTAATTAATTAAGTACTCCTTCAGCAAAAACCACTGAACGATTTTTGATGATACTTGGCAGTGATGAAGATTTTGTAACAAAATAACACATATTATAAGGTATAGAAATACTGGCTATTGCCTGCGTGTTCGTCTGTGATCGCAACCGCACAGCAGAAATAGTAAATATACAAATGGCGAACAAAGTACAGTACTATGAAGCAAAACTTAACATTGAACAACGTGTAGTACTATCTCAAGATATCGAGTTAAAACGCAATACAGTCATAATCTCAACAAATAAAGACTTAGTACACAATGACAACACGAGAGTCACAGATTATACGCCCACTGCCTTTGAAGATGAAGTAATTGTTTGTTTAAAAGTATGTTTCAACGACCAGTATTTTAAGTAGTAGTATAGGTAATTACTAAGACTTATGTATTTTCCATCTAATCATATTGTTCTGTACGATTTTATTGGAAGTTGCCAGAATATTATGTCTGCCTTGGAATCGGGAGACACTAAAAGAACTTTGAACGAAGTGTTCTCTAGAGCTTCTTATAGTCATTAGGTGTTATTTATTTTTAATGTTTTTAATTTTTATTATTCGCTTTTCCGTGTTGTCCCTACAGAGTCTGCGGGACTTTTTATTCAATACTAGCGGTCCGCCCCGGCTTCGCCCATGATAGACCGGGAGATACTGACACAAAATTTCGAGTCATTTGTAACAGG
>CAJQZM010021005.1:0-15468 GCA_907164665.1 Colias nastes | reverse complement strand
ACTTTTAGAGCAAAAAGTGAAAAAAGTCCAAAATTTTCGCAGTTTATCACGTGGTGCGCAGCGAGCACAACTTTTTCGAAGTTGCAAATTGGGATTTACATCACCCTAACTGATCCAAACAACATACCAAAAATTCAGAACTACATCGTGCTTTGCGAATTTAATGTTAATTTCCACTGGCCTAAAGTGAAATTCCATCAACATGAGTCCCCGTGAAGGATAAGTAATCCCTGTGTTACTTATACTATATATAATATTCATTTTACTATTTACAATTTTTTTGCAACAATCTACCATGGTGCCTCCTTTTCCCAACGAACCTCAAATAGGATGTTAATGTAAACTTGATAAAAACCAAATATCATCAAATTCATATTAATACCCAAAAGTGTAATAAATATGAAACCATCTATTAAAAATATTAGTTTACTAATTATTTAATATAAGTATTAAAAAAGGATAATATAATATAAGTAATAAAGTTATTACTTAACTTTTAAGCGGACTCATGTTGATGTAATTTCACTTATTCCGATGACATTTTAATTATTTTGAAATAAAAAATTGCGTATGGCACCTATTTAACAACGAAAAAAACGTCTTGCAATAAAAAAATTATGTCTGATGGATCTATCTAAAGGCAAAAGATTAAAAATTACGCGTTAATAAATGACTTTAAATTAAGGATATTTTCCTGTGCGCACTAATAAACGCAACCACTACCGCCAGCCAGACAGCCCGGACTCTAACCGAAATAGCAAGAGAAACAGTATATCAAAAACCCAACTATACTAAAATGACTTTTTTTAAAACGTTACTAGCTCCCGTACCATAAGTAGTTAAAACGTTCAACTACCCATATAAATGTCAATAACAGAATTATAATATTCTCGTCAACTCATGAAGCTATTTCATATCATCAGAAATCTATGTATCATAGTATAGTATTGTCTAGGGTACTAGACAATCTCATAAAGTATACTAGCCATCACACGTCAGACCCCTACCCGACCGGTCATCCTTTATTTAAATAAACCCTATTTTTATGGAAAACCTGCCCTTTACGTATCAATATCAATTTCCGAGCGATTGTTGCAGAAATAAAGGGATGACCCTTCTGGGAACGGCCTTAAGAGGTTATCTAAACTATATTAGAGAATCCTTTTGGATACATCATTCTTTATTTTGAGTAAGGCGAGTGAGCATATTCATTACTACAGCGTGATGAAACTATCTTCGGGTGAAGCTTATTTTAAATATTGTAATTTAATTTTTATAAAGGAATAAGTTGCTCTTCAGTGCAGTTAGAAATAGAATTAGCACACACTTTGCTTCAGGCATACTACACCGTACGTAATTAATATCCTACTAATCCTATCCTACTAATCCTATCCAGTACTAATATTCTAAATATGCGAAAGTTTGTGAGGATGTATGTGTATGCGTATGTGTGCGTTTGATACTCTTTCACGCAAATACTACTGAACCGATTACAATGAAATTTAACACACATATAGAGGGTAACTTGGATTAACACATAGGATATTTTTTATCCCAGAAATCCCACGGGAACGGGAACTATGCGGGTTTTTCTTTGAAAACGCGGGCTAAGCCGCGGGCGGAAAGCTAGTCTACTATATCTGTAAGAATCGTTTTTTGAATGTTATATACTTAACCTTAATAAAATACAGGCTTGTTAATTTATCATACAATGACATTCGCATGTATCATAAATTCCGAACATCACACCGTGCTTCCTGCACATAGAGCATAATATACGTTACACGCTATGATTACGAGCGATTACGCCGTCACCAACCGTATTTTCGGTCCTCACTTAATATAATAAGCGTCGCTGAATCCAGGATCGAAATCGATGCTATTACATGTCTGGTACCATTTATAATCGGTACATTACGTCGTCCGAAGGCACGGAGCGGTCGTGCCGCCTTGGGGCCGCTGTAATCGGTCAATTATCTATAATTTTCTACCATCAGTTTTTACTCCAAGTTCGCTAGATTCTTACGTCCCTAGTGGTAATATTATGACCGGTTATCGATCTAATTGGTAAATTATGTATGGTTCTTGGGAGGTGCTGCGTTCGTTTATATTCATGTTGAAATGCCCGAAGCGCTGGTCATCCATCTTTTGTTTAAAAGATAGCATAAGTTATGTTCCGTTTGCGTTGTTCAAACCCTGCTCTCAAGCACAATGGGTCTAGATTAATCATCGATAATATGTACTAAATGTGTTCCATGTAATTATTGGCAACATTTCGCAATGTGTTATTCTTTAATGTGTCGTACGGTAGTCGGTGTTTCGTTTATTGTGGCAGATGTGTAGAAAACATAAAATATTGGAGGAATATTAAAATTAAAAATAAAAAGTGTTCGAAATCGAGCCGACGCGGCGCATTCGGTCCGCCCCCAGCGGCTGCATGCGTACGCGTCGCTTTTTTATAGAGTTTTAAAAATGAACCTCAATAAACTTTTTCCTATTGGCCGCAAGGAAATTACAGATTCTCACAACCAGATAAAATTTATAGCAGGTGGAATTTAAGTTTGAATTATTTATTATCGATTGAAATTGGGAACCGGTGATCGCGATTGGTTTATCGATACATGGGCAGCGACCAATACTAAACTTGTATAAAAAATGTCTAGTGTGTATGTCTAAACATCAGAATGATTAGATATATAAATTTCTATTAAATATATGATTAAATTTATAATCTTGATTAAGAGGCTTTTTTAACAAATACTTTTTATGTCATCTATTGTTGTTAATAGGCACTAATAGGTAATAATGAATATTTGCATTGCATTGCATTGGTTAGGTACATGTAGGTGCAGATTATAAAAATGATTAATATATTATTAAAATATTCATGAAAAATGAATATAGTATTTTTAAAATAATTATTTTAGTCACCTAGATATTCACATTATATTATTTAGTTGATTACCTATGTGTTTTATCTGATCTGAGCTTGTACTGACCTCACAAGAGTTTGTGGCTTTACTAGATTTTAAATCCACTTTATACCTGAAATCTATCTTCATATATTCTATAAAATATTGTTGTTTATAGCGTGGTTCGTGTAAAACTTTACCAATGAGCAGAGTTTTCGTCAACGGTAGGGCTAAATAAATTCGAAGGTACAAACGCGATCTCGCGTGACTGGGCGTGGTTGTACGTTCACAATTAAAATATTGTTCTGTGTGTTTTATTTTGAGATTGGTACGGCCATGTTACTTATTTGTATATAGAGGTATTTTTAGGTATGTACCTACGGTTTTAATCTCGGCTTTAAATTCTATAAAGTTGGTAAAAAATTGGTTGATACCTGCAAGAATTTGACAGCACGCTTCATTTGTTTGTTTCGTATAAGTATATCTAATGTATATCATATAAGTAGGTACCTATTTAATTGCATTATTTAATAGATACTATATTTATCTGTGCATTATAATTACTATTTGTGAATAGCGAAAAATATACTTTAGCCAGTACCAGTCATGATTACAGGTCAACATAATAATATAGAGATCGACATACGTGTAGCCTGTAGGAATATAACAAATAATTCAGTATTTTCACAATTTTCCGCTTCATACCTACCACCTGTACTATTATGCTATTGTTTTGACGCGCTCACGTACGAAACGACAATTAACACTTCAAAGAACACCGCGTTAATTCGGTTACAGACAAATTAATGATCGCATTAATACATGTCCATGTAAATGGGCTTCGTGACAAAATATTGACACGAGCGGCTCATAATAAAAAATATATAAATTATAACGACTTCGTTCTTCGTTCTGTCTAGCCGACACTAACATGGTTAATAGAGCGTGCTATGATGTTTGGGACTTCACACTTAATTCTATGATTTGTATTAATTCGTTTTGTTACGTGGATTTGATGGTCGAATGCTTGGTTGATGAAGCGTTTGAAAGTGTAGATTAATATATTTTTTCATGGAATGTTGCTTGTAGCAGTGATGAATATCATTAAAAAAATACTAACCCCTTAAATAATTAATTTAAAATGTGAATTAATGGCAATAAAAGAAAATTCCCGATGATTTTATTTTACTCTGGAGCATTTCTATTTGGAGTGGGAGTCGAGCATGCTTCGGCACGAATTTGGCCACGCTCGCACCGGGGAAGGTACCACACCCTCACAGAATATCGGCGCCATAGTGACAGTTTACTGTCGCGTTCCGTACGGTGAGTGAGGGGTCCGGAGGCCCACATCCCTTCCCATCCCCTACCCATCCTCTCCTTCCCTATCCTCATTCCCTCCCATCCTCGCCCCTTCTACCTAACTCCTTCCTTGTGGACAGCAACACATCCACTTCCCAGTGAAGTGGATGCTTATGGGCGGCGTGTATCGCTTAACACCGGGCGACGCGTCTGCTCGTTTGCTATCCAATAGCATAAAAAAAAAAAAAACTCTACGTATGTTTGTCAAAAGGTACATTTCGTTATTCTCCATCCAAAGTTCCCTAGTGGATATTTACATACTATATTTTTCTTCTAATTACCTATACAAATTTAATAACAGCTTGACACACCAATAACTCATTACGCTGTTTTATGAAACAGTACTTGATATTTAGTGTGATGACGTAATACACTCGTCAGTATGACACCCGAGAGACGAGCATTCACCCTCCTAATGAGGTCCATCGTTTAATATAATTTCGGGTTATTTTTGTCGCATCGCTAAATTGTATCGTTCACTTGTTCATAATCATATTCGACAGAACATAACCTTTTTGCGTATATTTATTTCCAGGCATTTATACAAAAAATTATACCTATGCCAGATCTATCGTACGTTATGAAAAGTATCTTAAATCCTACTAATCCTACTAATATAATAAATGCGAAAGTTTGTGCGAGGATGTGTGTGTGTGTTTGTTACTCTTTCACACAAATATTACTGAACTGATTACAATGAAATTAAGCACACACATATTGGGTAACTTGGATTAACAAATAGGATAGGTTTTATCCCGAAAATCCCACGGGAACGCATAGTTATGCGGCTTTTCTATGAAAACGCGGGCGAAGCCGCGGGCGGAAAGCTAGTTTAAACATAATCCTATATCATATAATATTAGGTAGGTAGTTTATTCCTACTACTTATTATATAATTCCTAGTACTTAGGTACTAGGAATTATATCATAAGTTCCCTTATATTATATGTCCCCTTGTGGGACAGATGCATTTAGATACACCTGTTTTACTGGTCTATTTTCTTTTCGGATAAATAGATGATTAGCGTTCTCCTGCCTGAGCGAAACTTTTTTAGGTCTCTACCGGAAATGGAATCCAGGACCCCTTAGTTGTATGATAACGTAACCTTGTTCAGAAGGCCGTCGTATAAAATACATTAGCTTGGCTTAAAATTACGCAATGTTAATTTACAATTGTGTGAAATGTTAATTTACCATACAAATTTTTACAATAAACAAAGTTTGCGTAACATCCAGTGCATAAATATCTTTTAAACTTCTCAACATTGGCAACATGTAACGCATAACTTCAATTTTTACAGTTTGAATAGCTGGACGATTACTCAACGCATTTCCTGGGCCGGTGAGATCTTAGGAAATTTCTATACATTTACGTTTCACGGTTCAAAGTATTTCTCGGTGGTCGGTATTGTTCGTGACCCGTAGCATGCTATGCGGTCAGATTAGGGTTGCTAACGAGATTTTATTATCTATCACGTAAGAAAATAAAATAATAAATAATATATTGTATGTCCTTGTATTATTTGGATAGGTTTATCCATACGTAACCTACGTAATTTGAGTGTTCCTTGTTCGTTATTTTTTATTTTATTTATTTATTTTATTTGGTTAACCAACATTTGTTTACAATGATTCCTTAATATAATTATTATATAACATATAGTTCTTGCGATAAAGTAACAAATAATTAGAGGTTAACACAGCATGCGCCAATTATACAGAGCTATTTCTTAAGAGTACAATACAAAATACAAAATTACAAAATTATTTTTATTATTAAAAGAATAAGAATTTTAATTTTAAATTTTATGATAATTAACACATATTACATGCTTCGAAAGTAAACTTTATTAAGACTTAAGAAGTCAGAAGCTTTATTTATAATAAATTCTTATTACAATTTTCAATGTACGTCTATTTATCTTTTTTTTTAATTTTCTTCCTTCTGGCAGCCCTACCACGAATGGGGGGTAGTGGGGACCCGAGGCGGTACCAGCACGTTCTCACGCCCGCGGGTCACGCCTAGCTCTTTGTGGAACCGCGTACATTAGTAACAAATATATGCTTGAATAATAGAATAAACTAACGGTATTGGTTTTCATCACAGCCCCGGTGGTATGCCAGCTTTCTCTTGCTACGTCTGCATTTCTATAGTTGAAGGCTTGAAGTTGAGGAATTTAAATGGATTTTTGAAATTCCTGGTAGGACTACTGGAAGATGATTCTACTGACAGATGACAATAATATCGTCCCTCAAGTGGGCTAAATGTTGCTCAGTGTTACCACAGTCTATATAATCCTACAGTCGTCCGACGAAGCCGTCTAGACAGGGCAATCGTGCGGGGTGTGAGGGGCGAGACGCGGGAAAGCCGCTCCCGAACTGCTAACAAAACGATGTTAGTAGTTCGGGAGGTATCATCAGGGCTAACGCGTATTTGTGTTATATTTGTTTTATTTAAAATGGTGAATACGACGTGTGCTGTGAAAGATTGCAAGTCGTCATCATTTATAAATAAAGATTTGCGGTTTCATCGTGTATTAAATGGCTAGTAATTATAACTCCTAAAATAATTATTTTTCATTGACTACACTTAATATTTTTAAATATTATACGCATTAACGCATGCGTCGCGAATTTCAAAGATTATCTATGGAAATAAAAAATCGAACCGCGAGCGAGATTTGTACCTGCGTCCTTCGCATCTAGTACACCCGACGCTCTTACCAACAGAGCTACCGAGGTTCTTACCTACAAGTGTCGAATTCTTCAATCCATGTCTGCAGTTCATAAATCTCTTTGTATACGCCTCACTGCATTTTTTATTGTCATACTCAACTTCTGAATAAAACATGCAGTAAAGAGCGGGTTTAAAATTGTGTACATTCTTGTATTATGTTATAATATTGTTTTAATTATAATATTGCTAACCATGTTGATCTGCAATAAATAAATAATTTCATAAATATTGTTTACTTGTGACAACCCTGGCATTGTCTAGACTTTGTCGGCATTTTTCCAGAGATCAAAGGCGTCGTCTTACTGTATGAAAATATATTTATACTGTGGTGTTACTATTGTTATACAGAGATCAGAGAATCCTAGGAGTTTTTAAATTTTCGTCTAGTATCAACGAATATGTTCGTACAAATATTTGTAATGCTCTGTAAAAATAAATATTAATCTAATATACCTAGGTACTACTAATATTATAAAGCTGAAGAGTTTGTTTGTTTGTTTGTTTGAACTCCCTAATCGCAGGAACTACTACTTAGTCCGATTTGAAAAATTCTTTCGGTGTTAGATAGCCCATTTATCGAGGAAGGCTATAGGCTATATATCATCACGCTAAGACCAACAGGATCGGAGCAATGCGGGTGAAACAGCAGGGCACAGCCATTCTACAATATAGTTTCTTATTAGACGTGAAATATCTTATAAGCTTTCATTCTAATGAGCCAAACTTCTAGTTGGAAGTTAGCATGTTAATGACGATAGCTGATATAAGAATAATTTGTCTTGTAGGTACGCTTTTTAATGAATATTGGAAATGTAGGTACCTACTACGGTGCTATGTTGCAAATAATGATTTCGGGTCCGTATAGAAAAATGTATTTTTGTATTGCCTTTGTAAATTTTATTGAAATAAGTAGGTATTACGACATTGGATTGAATTGGAAAAATGATTGGTAGGTATGTATTATTGAAACAAATCATCAGTTTCAAAAATAACATGTCTCCACTTATCTACACAACGAATGCGTAAACACTTAACTACATATACATTGCACACTGTCATTTCATACTTCGCACCTCAGTCCTCAAACGTATCAAACGTATGACGAAATCCACATTATCTGCCAACATTAAGGTTCCATAAGAAGCATGCAGAATCAACAAACACAAAGGCTCCGCCAGCAAACAGATAACGTACAAAGGATATGTGGAAAATTTTAAATAAACATTCAATGTAAAGATGTGGAAATGCTGAATACAAACTGGATGAAAAGAGTTGTATAACGATGTGAGGGTGTTCCGTGTTTTGTGTTACTTTATTTTGTTGGGTAGCAATGTTTTTTAACGAAAGGGTTAAATACTTAAAAAGTTAAAATATGAGTTATGCTCAATATTTTGACATATTATTTATTAGGTACATTTAAATGTACGGTGCCTATACTATCGTATGTCCTAAATTCCTAATTAACAAGTAACCGCAATAGGTACGAGTTGTTGAGATCTAATAATACTAATAAGTACGTGATATTATCACAATTGGCGACAATTTTTTAAATAAGTAGTTACAGTTCTACCAGTTTCTTGATTTACTTTGATTTTACCGTATATTAGATAAAGAGAAAAAATAGAATATAGAGGCATTAGTGGCATTTGATGTTTCGTTCCTTATTCCATTTCTTAGATAACTCCTCGTGTTTCCTTATGTTCATAATTTCTTATTAGAATATTTTATATTGATTTTGGGAAAAGAAATAGAAAACTCTATTTGTGATGGATGACTGATATGATACCGTCTCATAATATAATATAAGGCAAAGGTCCTGGACGTGGTATTTCCTCCGAGCCCGCACCGTGACTTAGCGAAAAGCGAAAAATACCTTTAGAGCCCCAATTCACACTAAAGCCCCGTTGAAACGATTCAAATCAGAGATTTCAGGATACCCGTTTGTATTATTCCGGTTTTCTAACCAAAAATCCAATTGTACTTGGATCCCTTCGCGAAAATTCTCGAAGTCCCGCAGAGATTGGAGCTTCGTTCGAAATGAATAGCGAATAATACGTTGTCATTCGCTTTTATTATCTCACAATGATACAGTGGTTTTATGATAAAAATCTCAAATAATAATCGACCGACCGCTGATGTAATGGGGTTTTAAATAAAATAAGATATGCCATTTATGGTATCATTAAATCAATTGTAAATGTCTTTATTATAATGGTCGTAATTTTGTATACATACTTAGATATAATGTTTTTGCATATTTTTAAAATACGTTAATATTCTCATCTCTATGTAGGGTAAACCACCCTATTATTGGCACTACCAATTTATTGGCATGCTCCAGTTTTTTAAGAAAATTAAGATTTTTTTGTAGCCAGTATAAATTTTGTAGTAGAAATTAATAAGTGGCGTATCATTCTTTACTCAACTAGCAAACAATGTTTTTTATTTCTTAAAACATTGCGGCGTATCAACCATCTGTTTGACAAGCCGGGACTTGTGTGGCAAAAATATTCAAAATATTCGTTTTTTACTAAGGTAAGAGCTATCATGAACTTAAAAGAAATTGCAATTCCGTTGTGTTTTTCTTATGCATATTCATTTTGTCTTATTATTGAATGTATGAACTGCCTTTTTTAAACATTATTTTAAAATTTAACCGCCAACTTTTAGTTATTTGTGGTATGCCAACAATTGGGCTGTTTAAAATCTGTTTATCCATTTTATTGGCACACAAAAATGTTAATTGAAAACTTAAAAATTACTTATGATCTCATTCAACCAGAGCTGTGATTTAATTAAATGTAAGATAATCGTAAGCTAAAATTGTTCTATGTTTTATTTAAGTAGGTTTTTTGGTTGTCTAAAACCATATTTAAAAATAAGCGTTCCAACTGAAATTGTATGTTCCTCTACAAATAAATGTGACATTTCTTTTAACAAAGTCTTTTATTTTGTTTATTTCAAAATTAATTTCTGTTAATTTATGAATGGTACAAATTAACTTTAAAATGTCATAGTACACACTTTGAAAGCCCTACTTAAGATCTAGTAAATATTTTTCAGTCTTGAATAGTGACAATAATAGGTAACAATCACTGCCAATAAAAGGTTTGACTATGCCAGCAACTGGTATTTTAGGTTTTTCTTTTAAAGGTTCACTATATTAAATAAAGCGATTTAATTTAAAATTGAAAAGTACTTTATAATATTCTCCATAGATTAGAATACCAGTATAAATGTTTTTTTCTTAATTAAAACATAATTGTACATGCAAATTTCACCGGTTTTGTGAAGTAGCTGCTTAAAGTGCCAATAATTGGGTGGTTTACCCTATCATGTTTATTAGAAATTTTATTGATTTTTCAAATGAAACAGAAAAACAAGTTAATTACATACTTACTGTATAAGATGGTTTGATTTTGTTTTTTTTTTAATTTTTTAAGGTGGCTGGTGGAGATTTGGCTTGCTTCAAGCATTTAATAAACTTTAAAAAAACACAACGCAGAGCGCCATCTAGCAAAAATAAACAAAACTGGAAGTATTTTTCCAAATAGTTTAGTAGGTACCTACAAATTAATGCTGTGTTTAATTAATCATTAGATCTTCATATCTATATCATAAAATAGATGTGCAGTATTTTTAGGTTAAATTTTTTAAATATAAAAAATATTCAATTCTATTATGTATTCAATTTATTACTAAGTATGTAATATAATATTTATCCCAAACCGGTATTATTATATGTCTATATATCATTGTACATTTAATCATAGCAAATTTAAATAAATGAGTTAGAAATTAATCCAGATAATAATCAGCAAGGTTAAAAATAACTCTGTACATATTTCTATTGAAATAAAATTGTGTAATCATTTTAAATAACATAATCATGCAAATTGTAATAATCAAGTGTATGTGGGCATCATTTACGAGATTCTATAATCTAGTACATTATTATACCGGTGCACATATTTGGAATAAGAAATTATGTATCTATGGATGTATGAACGTTGATCTTATATCGCAATGTTGATGATTTTATTAGGAAATTCATTAATAATTTGTAGGTAGGTACCCTGTATTCGTAAATTTCAAATAAGACGATAGTAGGTATTTTGTCTATTAGCTAACTACATGTCTAATAAAACATGGAAAATCTTTTAAAAAATTTATAGAATTCCTACCTACTTAAGAAACAATCCTTATTAGGTTGTAATATATTATATTAGTGCATATTATAATTTGAGACAGAATAATATCACTATGTTCGCACAGTAATATTCGGTATGTCGTGATAAATGACGCTACCTATCCGCATTTGTTGACGTTATAGAGCGCTTGGAACGATTTGATAGTTGAAATGAGTCCTTTTGCACGACTCATAATGCGAAGTATGAGAGAGTGCTTCCGCAACTATTTAATTAAGTACACGATTGGTAATCCATGTAATACACCATTATACACTACACACACAGTACACACATTCACACATCCATACCAAACATTCTATTAATAGGTACGTTTTCCTCTTTTATGTATATCATGTCCAAAAAAAAAAATATATTAATTTTTTCCATTTTATCATTGTTATAATTAATGTAAAACTACTGTCACATTAATTGTATTATTATTGGTATTCCTTTTTATTGGCGTATTGTTTTGTTAAAGTTAATTATAAATATTGTAATACAAATAGCTGTAAGGAATCTATGTATGTAAAAATAAAAATAAAATAAAATAAATAAATAAAATATAACCTAAATCTGCACACTTTTTTATATACAATAATTAAATGGAGATTAATTCTGCTTTTTGTTTAGTTTGTTTGTAGCTTGAGTAAATATTAACCATTTTTATCATTTTTTATTAGCTTTGAATCCACTTGTTTTCGAAGATTGGTATTGAAAATGGTTATCTCATATAGCGTAGTTTAATATTAATTAATGAAAAACTTAAACTAATGCCTTCTTTTCATCTAACAAAAGAGCATCAGGCGCCCTGCACTTTTGGATTTTCCACATTTTTATTCAGTTTATTCAAATTTTACTGATGTTAATCATATTAATTCTAATCGCAATATCTATTCGGTATATGTTAATATGTGTGTCTGCTATATGGATAGTATTTTTTACTTACCTCTTGCCCATTAACTTTTACTTCCACTGTTTTTCCTTGACCACCAGGTTGTCTGGAAGAGATCGCTGTCTTAGCGATAAGACCGCCTATTGTGCTCAACTGTGTCTCTTTCTTTTATATATTTGCTTTTGTAATTTTTATGTCCTGGTGCACAATAAAGTATTTTTGTTTGTTTGTTTGTTACACTACCAGATAAAATTTATAATAATTAATTTAATATGTACTGTTTAATAATGTTACAAGATCTATTAAATATTCTGGAGGGTGTTAGCGTGGAGTAATTATGAATATTCAAATATATATACAGATTTGAAACAAATATTTAGTATTAAGTAGTCTAACAGAAATTTATAGTGCAGTGTATTCTTAGAATAAGACTAGATGGCGTGGAATTCAAAATTCAAAAATTCAAAATTATTTATTTGTAACATAAAACAGAGTTTCCATAAACTTAAATTACGATGACATCCGTAAAAGCATAAGAGCTGTGGCACGGAGGCCAACGCCCACCTCCATAAATGAAATAAGTTCCATCTTATAACAATTTTAACAATAATATGCAAATTAAGTCGGTAAAAATAGAAAAAAAAAGTAGTACAAAATTCTAGATAGCAGGTGTGTTTGTGAGAATGAAGATGTGTATTCGTGAGTGTTTGAATGTGAATAATGATGGAGAATTTCTATTAATACATTTTCGTATTCGGTCACAAAAAAAGGTTGTTAATTCTCGACCCAACAAGGTGTTTTATTCAGATTTCAGTCATATATAAATTTAACTTACAGGTACTTTATTGATAAACAGCAATTATTGTCAAAATTTTCTAAGAAATAGAAATAAAGCGAATTTCATAATAATAAAAAAAACTGTTGAACTGGCTTGTTTTGATATATTTAAATCAATATTTGTATTTCAAAACATCTTCCTACTAAAAAAAAATCTTCAAACATCATTTCCGTCGGTCGCGCTACAATAACATGGCGTTGTAGAACAATGTCAAGCTCGCTTGGGTCTCGTCGATGATGACATCACTAAAACTCCTCATCACTCAGTGTTTTCCCGCGCATTCCTAGGACAAAGGAAATCGATAAATAGATATTCCATTTTTGAATAGGTTTTTTTTAATAGTGCGCACTGGCTAAGAAAAAAAAATGATTACACTGGCTTTAAACAAATATTTAATGCCATAGAAGAAAAAATTGAATTGATTAAATATTTTTTGACGTGATTTTATCGATTTCAAATTATATTTTTACATTTTGTATATATTATAGCAATTAGGTATATTTGCGTTTACAAAAAATCAGGTCTAGAAGAAAATCATATGAAAAAACATCACGTTTAAAAAAATTCATTATCAAACTCAGAATAATTATTTTAGTGTCTCAGCCAGCCTTCTGGCTTCTACATAACACAGAATATACATAATATACAATATACATGGCAACTGTTATCTTGGGCGCGCGAAGTTTACGAGCAATCAGCGCCTGATAGTGACGTCACTTCCGTGTCCCGGCTTCCCGTTCATCTACGGACGTTTTACTGCACTCTTGATAAGTCTTGTATATTTTGAAGTGCAATGTGCTGAGATAAATTTTCTTATGATTCGTGTAATTATGAAAAAATGCTTGAGAATCATGTGCTCTCGTCCTGAAACAGTAGTTTAGAAAAAGGCATTAGAAATGGTTGGACTTCTCCATAAAAATATATTTTTTTAACTTATTTTATACACACACATTTACACATTTTAATCTTTAAAATAATAATTGTAGTGCGAACACTAGTATAAAAAATACACGTGAAAAATTCTAACAATATTTTCTAAAAATTACACTCGATAAAACCCGCAATTACTAGTTTTATTGCCCGACAATGCATCATGCTTTTAATTACGGACCACTAATTGCTAAAGGCACATTTCCTCTGTAATCCCTTTAAACCACCTCATTGCATTTTAAAAGAAAGGATTATAATTTTCTTTTACCCTTGCGAGTGGGCGTGGACTCTTTTATTAATTCAGAACGCTTGAGAGCGTTCTTGGGGTATTTAAATCTTATTTTTTTCTATTTTATGGTAATCGTAACGGTGGGAGCTGTATAATTTTGCAGGCTTTTATATAACTTCAATTAGATATGCGATGTTTTATTTAATGTTATGATGCAATTACTTTAACCTTATGTTTGTAGCTAGAACTTTATACAAGAATGACCTTCATAAAACTTTTGGTAAAATTGTGCTTAATTTAATTAGATTCAGCTTGAATTATTTTTCTTTTAAACTAATCAGGTTCTAAGCATGTTGCAAATTTAAATTTTATAATGATCACGGGTTTTTTTTAGATTTATATTTGCATGTAAACATTTATGAAATGAAGTTGTGTAAAACGAATTATGTGGTTCATATTTATATATTTTCATATTAAAATTAAGGTATTTAACTAGGTACTCATCTGAAAGAGATCTTTCCTATTAAAATCGTTGCTACTAATTAGGGATGTTTCGCCACATAACCCTCATTACTGGAACCATGATGTCATCCTGAAGGTATCTACTGTTTCATTTTTCAAACGCGCCTTCGATGCTTATAACATCGCGTTCCGACCGCCGCGTTCTAACCGCTCCTGTCCATCCAGCCTAATCGTCAATCAAGTTCGACGCAACGCGAGGGGCTGTCGCGCGCTAGGTATAAAGGTGCATGTTTTTGCGACCAAATGGTGATATAATGACAGACACCGCCGCGGCCGCCGATACGGGATTCAGATCCCGCATGCTAATACCGCATGAATATTTATGAAATCTTTTCCTAAAAACAATTACGATAAAGCCGCGTTTTAGCAACGAATTGTTGTGTTGCTTAATACGTACGTATGTAGTTTGTGTTTTTAGAAATCTTCTTTTGACGATTTTTACATAAATATTTGAAACATTTTGCGGAAATAAGATCCGTATGCGTATATTGATCGTTTTAAAATAGATGCCATTTCTTTCAGATATCTAATTTTTTGCATTAGATATAAAGTACCTAGGTAATTAAATACTTTGTGAAATGTTCTAAAGCCATTTTAAATACCTATTACATAAAATACGTGTGTGTTTGTGCTAAACGCGTGCTATTTTTTTAATATTTCCCATTTCAGCGTGAGAGGACATTCAAATCTGCATCTCAAAAACGCGAACTTCCATTGGGGTTACAAGTTACAATGCAGGGATTTTATTTAGCTATCAGACAGCCAATTTAAATAGTGCGTCGTCAATCTCAGTGACGTCAAATGATAGTAGATACGTGATCTTGATCGATTGATCGTCCGATACAAGTTTCATTATAGC
>CAJQZM010021003.1:0-18431 GCA_907164665.1 Colias nastes | reverse complement strand
TTGTGTGGGCGTGGATTTGAGATGTTCATTTGTTTTTTGAGTGATTTTATGTTAATGTTTATAAATTTGTAATTGATTTTTGTTTTAGGAAAGTAATTTTGAAATAATAAAAGGCCTGCCTTAGTTAAGAGGTTGTTAAACTGGATTACTTATTGTTAGTTAAAATATAGAAGTTAACGAAGGTGTAGAGTAGACATTAATGTCAAATTTGTTTATAATAATATAAGAATATCTTCTTCTTCATAATATAATCGTGTTATTATTTCAACGTTTCAATCTATCATCAACAACCGAGTAAAGAAGCCTCTATGTCTAAATTCGAAATTAACAATACAAAATAGCATTACATTTTTTTCAGTCGGTTAAGATTAGAACGTAGAAAGAAGCAGTACATAAGATCATAAGATCACGTCTGCGAAATACTACCTTCATTTGTGACCTAACACTTAAGCAAGGGAGGCTTTTAAGCGGCCGTGTTCTCTTTTGAAGTATGTAAAGCTTTCTTGCGTTACTTAGCCTTTATAATGTTATGTTAAATTATGTTAGGGGGAAAATATACGAAGTGTAATACTTGATTATTTAATGCATAATATTTCTTTGTGTTCAATAGCTTTATTCATTTTATGAATGGATAGTTTGTGGGTGATAATGGTCGTTATTTAATAATAACGTTAGCACGTAATCGTGCTAACGTGAAAACTACTGAATTGTAGTAAAGAGATAAATTATGTATTGAAATACGCAAGAGGCTATGATTAGCTTGCTAGTTGTATAAATGTATTAGCTATGAACCTATCTAAGAACTTTAAATGTAAGACTATTTAAAATACCTGTTATTATTAAGGATTAAGATTAATTCATTCGGTGTGAAGTAAAAAAGAAATGCACCCCACATTTGTATGTTAACAACGTAAATCTTTGGAAAAGTGGCTTTCTTATGTAAGATAATTTATCTTAAGAGCGAAGTTTAAAAGAAGCTCATGATATCTTCACGTAGAAATCACTATTGTCATATTTTTTTAATAAGTTAACTTTAACATAAAACACCCGACCTCTTAAAACGCGTAATTAAAAGAGAGAATTGGCCGCTGAATTCCCGTCATGTCTCAGCTAATGAACGCTGATAAAGCTGATAAGGAATAAAAACCCTTTAATATTCCGAAGATCACATCAATGTCCTTACTAATTCGATCATGGTTTAAACAAAGGGAAGTCGTTCCAGCAATTTGTTTCACAAATGAAATCCGACTGTAACAAAGAAGATGGATTAGCGCAAACGTCCAAGTAATTGTGAAAAATGCGAACCTCTGGTGAAATAAAGATCTCAACCCGCGTCACGGTGCGCTTGCAAATTGAAATTTAAAGTCAACAATAGGAGGTGTCATTAGTGCTTTAGATTGAAATGTAGCGGTCAAATGTGGTACATTTATGTATCTGTCCATGTCCAGCATTATATTATTCTTGAAGTATTGAAATGTAGCTGTCAAATGTGGTACATTTATAATATAAATGTACCACATTATATTATAATATCTGTCCATTGGGCTGTGTATTGAATAGGAAATATATTTGCGTTTGTGTTTATTTTTTCCAAATAAGTTCCGATACTGTTTACTCGATTTTGCAATTACTTCACCAACAGAATTACATTATAATGTGCTGTATCTCAGTCACAACAAGAAGAAAAGCAAAGCATCATATTAATAAAACAATTGTGTTTATTTCAGAGTTTATGTCTTAATTGATATTAATCTAATTTACAACACTACGAACATACACCCAAAAGTATCCCAAAGGAATTGTATTTTAAAATTTAAACGTTCATAAGTATACAAGTAAACAATTAAAATAACGATAGGTAATTAGTAATTAGTATTGAAATTTTCTTCCTGTATTGTATCTTTGTTATCTTACGCCTAGTTTTACAGGAAAACCTTCATAAAGTATTAAATTTTCGACAACGCGTTTGTTACTAAGCCCAGCTAAATTATATCACTCAGAAATAAATTATGAGAGCGGTCCATTCTCGCAGCGCTAAACTTTAATTAAGCTGTATTTCGACTGAAATGGACTTTGCTTTAAAATATTTAGAGATAAATACGGAATAGCACTCAGAGGTGTATTATTTTGGGGCAATCAATGGGTTATTTAAGAAGGCATTTAGTTTAAATATGAAATAAAAAAATACACTGTTAGCGAATATCTATTCATTCAAGTTAATGTTTAGTAACTGTTAAAGCTGGTGTTAAAAAATCATCGTGATTGCTCTAAATAATTGATATAAAAGAAATCATAGTGTGTCCACTGTCCATATAACAATATTATACGTATAATCTACCTAACATTACAATATTATAATCACACAATATAATAATACAATCAATACGATATACCTTCTATCAATCTAATAAGGTCTGTATTGACAGACAGTTTTAACCAACGATTGAAAAACCCCCAATATTGATGCCCCAGATATTGATCTAAGGGCTGATTTTTCAATCGTTGGTTAAAACTTATTCTTCGGATAACGAATTAAACTACCATTTAAAAAAAGTATTCTAATTGTCTGGATTTGACAGTTTAATGGTGACATTTTCATATTATCGTGTACTTTATCGGACGGGTAAGTTTTAACCGAGGATTGAAAAATCGGGCCTTAATATTATAATATCTCTATTTATCTATCTGTGTATAAGTAACTTATCCTTCAAGCTATTTAATCCAAACTCAATAAGGTTTAGTCTTATTTTCAAAGTTTCCAGAACATTGATTGAGCGGTGAATGTATTTTTTTCAGTGAAGGAATTTCTGTGGTGATGTCTCGTAAGTTTGCATGCAACTGTCGCGTGTATTCGCTTACAATCTGAACAGTTACTTCATATTTTTCTTGCTAAGCTTGATAAGTGACATTTTATTGGGTTTTTGTATTTAATTGTAGGTTCGTATGAATATCGGTTTAAAAGTCAGTTTTTTATCAGTTTGATTGGCCTTATTTTATACTACCTAAGAATAAAGTCGATTTATTTTTCTATTAAATGTATAACGTGTTTTCTATATTATAAATTATTTCATCTTAATATTTTTATATCACTGAAACAAAATGAACGGGTAATTTTGACCCAACCCCAGTGACGCCGGGTTAAACCACAAATGTCATTAGCGTGACGGTGACAGTTTAAAACGATCCAAATTGAAAAGATTTTTATTCGTTTCATGATCGCGTAGTACTTATTTTATTTGTTCTCATTTGTTTTAATTTCGCGACGCATAAGATCAAAATCTAAAACCTGTCTTCTACCTCAAACTACATCTCTAAAAATTTCGTTTAACAGTACAGCAATACACGAACAATACATTCTAAAATCCGCCAAAACAACTAACTAATCACGGCAAATACAACAGCAATATACTGACATATTACTTCAAATTACGCTCATTGTGTTCCACACAGACCAATTTAACAGAACAAAATGAAAGCACGTAATAACGCCGCAGCACAATACGATATTATAGTGCTAATAAAATATTATTTTCATAGAAGCATCACAAAGACACTCGCCTTTGTGAAGACTATTGGAATAAAAGTTGGCGCGACCACGCTTCAAGATTGTGTACAGGAATACAGGTCTTGGGTGCAGGCAATAGAGACGGTTTTAGTGTATCGTCTTTTATCCAAGTTGCACATTTGGCAGGCGCCTAAGATTCGGCACGGCGTGGAGACAAATCGGTGGAAAGCAGATTTACGCAGCCATTGCACGCTATGTTGACTTCTTTATTGTGTTTATTAGTGTTTACTGCTCAATGTATAACAAAGTAAGATTGGCAAAAATGCTGATGACCAAGCGCCTACATAGTACTATTTGTGCCAAGATAATATTAGAAGTAGTTCTAAAGTTTAAGCCTTGGTAAAGTTTCACTCATATAACTTTGTACGGGAATGAAAATTAAATGAAATGAACATGCAAATTGTTCTTGTTACTATACGAGCACAATATAATATAATAATGTTTACAATACGGTGAAAATAATGACAATTTTAAAAATATAGAGTCATTTTGTTAAATATAGAGTATTATTAATTTATTCTAATAATTATTAACCAAGGCATTTATTTTGCTTTCAGCTAATAATATCATAATAAATTATAAATCAACCCCCGTAATAGTTCTTGACGTTATCTATTTTTGCAAATCATAGTATGACTATACTTAAAAATGATGTACATAATTAATATATTATAAATATTTATTATAATACTGTTTCAATACAGAGCCATTTCAATTGAAAATCAAATTATCTCTCCAACAAAAAGTTGCTTATTTTATTCAAAATTCTTTTAATAACACCCTGCATAAACAAATTGAGCGTAAAAGAGGGATGAGTAAACAGTGGTATCTTATATTCTACGAGGCACTTTGCTATTGGATTGCAAGCCTCGTAAAAAGAAAATATGGTATTTCAAGTGCGATGCAGCCATTGTCTATGGGTGGCCATCTAAGGCGCATTATACGGTAGCGTTTCTTTATTTTATTTTTATAGGTAAGTATAAATAATACTGCTACGTGTTGTTACTGATCGAAAGAGATTGCGTTATTTGAATAAATGATTTCAAAAATTTTCTTGACAATTTGTATAAAGACTCGTTTTTAAGGTTTATCATGATAAAATTCTAATTACTAGTGAGTAAACGGTAAACACTATACTTGTAGAAGTTATCTTTATATATTCTTGCACTAACAAATTATAATGTAAATGAAATGAAATGAAAATACGTTTATTATGGATACATACAAAAATACAAATAAAAAAAGAAACAAGAAACTTAAATATAATGTATGCCACAATAGGCCTGCCACTCAGTGCAATACACTGATTTTCAGTGGTTGCCTTAGAATGCCCTGCTGACAGTGGATGTATTATTGCTCAAACTGCAGTGTAAGGTTATTAAAAAAATATATATTTAAATATTGTAATAAATACTTGATAATAATTATTATACTTACTTACTTAGTGAATAGATAATATTACACATTGACTTAAAGTAGCAGAGAGGTTATTGGATAAATACTTAAATAATCAATAAACAAATAAGAACAATATTGGGGATGCAATATTTTATAAGAAAAGAAAAATATATATAAATAAACAAACAAATAAAAAATAAATAAATATTGGGGATGCTAATTTTTTCTTGTTAACGTTTTTGTAAATCGAGAAGATATGACTTTAACTTTTTTTTGAAAGAAGATAAGCTTTGTTGTGAACGAATAGGCGGCGGTAGGTCGTTCCAACATTTTGATGCTCGATACCTAAAACACCCCCTAAATGTAGATGTTCTATGCAGGGGAATTTCCAACAAAGAACTTGCGTGTCTAGTCTCGTAGGTTGTATTATTATCCGCCAACCATTTCAATTTATTGTACAAATATACAGGTACTCTATATTTTAATAAATTAAAGAGAAGCGTAGCCAGGTGTAAGTGGGTACGATATTCCATTTTAAGTGAGTTGTGTTTGATCAAGTACGGTGTAACATGATCACGATAGGGAATATTGTAGCAATAGCGGGCACACGCATTTTGCACCCGTTGCACTATTTTTTTCGTTGATTCAAGCAACCTAGGCCCTACAACCACATCCCCGTAATTAAATTTCGACAAGATAAGCGACTCACAAAGCAATTTCCTGACATTTACACTCAAGGACTGTCTAATCCGATAAAGCAGTTTCAGTCGGTAAAAACAGTTTTTTGAAATATTTAAAATGTGCTTGTGAAATCGCAAGCCTTCATCAAACACTACACCAAGATTACGCGCTTCAGTCACTCTTTCTATTGGTTCTCCGTTTAGAAATATGGTAGGTTGTTGAGCCAATATTGAATTGATTTGATGAGTTGTGCCTATGATCATATATTTGGTTTTGCTAGAATTGAGAGAAAGACAATTAGATTCTGACCAAACCGATATCTCAAATCATCATGTAGCCTTTCCAGAGCGTTGTCCATCTCACTAGCCTTGAACGAGAGGTATAATTGGATGTCGTCCGCATACATATGATATTTGCAATGCCTTATGCATTGCGTTACATCGGCTGTATACAAAATAAACAAAAGAGGACCAAGAATAGAACCTTGCGGTACTCCTCTGGAAACTTCCGCCCATGCAGACGAACATGCACTTTGACTACTGTCCGCTTTTAACTCGACCATTTGTGAGCGGTAAGAAAGATAACTTTTAAACCACTGTAAAGAGTTATCATCAAAGCCGTAGTATGAAAGCTTGCAGAGAAGCAACTCAATATTGATACAATCGAAGGCTCTGGAGTAGTCTAAGAGGATTAACAGACTCCCCTCTCCTCGATCCTGTGCCTCAAGCATATTGTCAACCACATCCAACAGAGCTGTTATGGTACTATTTTGCTTCCTAAAACCCGATTGTCTAGTTGGCAACATGTCATTTAAATCTAAGTAGCGCCTGACTTGCTCACATACAACTTTCTCAAGAATCTTTGATAGACATGGCAATATACTAATTGGTCTTAGATCTTTAAGACAATTTGGATTGTTAGTTTTGGGCAATGGTTTAATGAGCGCTTTACGCCAGGTGGAAGGGAAGGTGGAAGTCTTAAGTGATGTGTTTATGATATTCGTAATTGTTTCAAGAGTAAAGGGCAAGGATAATTTTAACATATCAAGTGAGATTCCGTCGTAACCAATAGCATTAGAATGCAATGATCTGAAATGCTTAAACACCTCGTCTTTAGAGACAGCCGCAAAAGAAAACAGTGAAGTCCCTTTTTTGTTATTTAAAAAGAAATCTAAGCCCTCTTTAGACGCGCATGATCTACCAGGAATATCTAAAAAATGACGATTTATATCATCCGGCTTTCTAAGATGCTCCGGCAACGCATTGTCAGTACTTCTACTGATATTAACATTTTTTTTAACATTATTCCAGAGTATACGCGGGTTATTTAAATTCGTGTTTACAAACGTTTCAAAATAACATGTTTTTTCACGCTCAATCGTATTCGCAACCTCTTTCTTTAACTCCATATAATATAATTTATGACTATCCTGTTTAGAATACTTTGCTCTAGTATATGCATCATTCCTACGTCTCATCAGTAACCTGATATTGTATGTGATCCAAGGGTAGTTCTGATTTTTTACAAGAAAGTGCTTAATGGGAGCTAGACAGTCATAAATTGATAAAATGGTAAATGTCTATATTTAGAATTAATGATGAAGAAACGAATAAAAAGAATGTATGTCTAAATAATTGTGTTCAAGAGCAGCTTGTTAATTAGGTTCGCAAATATTGGAAAAGTTGCGTTTCATACATTCGTATGCGAATAGCTTTACTGAAGAACGTGGAAAATATAATGGCACTGTTTTGAATGCAAAACTTCTTTCCTTTGTATTTTCTAGCTAGCGCGTTTTAATTATGTTAATTTCTTCGAATAATAATAAGGACAATCAGTGATGGTTTGTTTTAAGAATTTTATTAAAACTGGCTTTTATTTGTGTGAAGTTTAACTTCACCGAAAGTTGTGTTTTATCCGCTTTATTTTGCGCACAACTTTTCATACAATCGTTTATTTCTTCTTTTTTTTTTCCTCCTCCATTTTCCATTGGTTTCTTAGTTCGTTTCATAATTAGATGGCTCTTGGTTTAATTTAATGAATATACCTATCAGAATTTTTAAATATCGCGGCAAATGTAATGAAAAGTTAAATTTGCAACTTGAAGTTGGAAATCAAGCTATTTTTTCTGTTCTAATAACCTTTTTCTTTTCAAAAATCAATCAAACGTTCAATTTGTCCCGTTGCTGACACAAATATTGTTTATTTTAATATTTAGGTATTGTTACTATTTATAAATATAGTCTCATTCAAAATCCTATTTAAAGGATTAGATAAGAATACATTTAAGATATCAAAATACCAAATAAAAGTGTTTTATGAAATAAAAATTCAACATACAATACTCTACCTACATAATACTTGCCTATCAAATATCAATAACTAAATCCAATAAGAGCTTTTATTTAAAATCACTTTCTTTTTCTGGGACGTTATTTTATATGAGCCTTTATAATAATCTGTGACGTCACATAATACTGGTGGTTCTAGACAATTATTTCGCATGACATGCAAAACATGCCCAGTTTGAGTAAAATACACGAACTGCTGATAAGCTAACCTTTGAATTAAAATGAAATGTTCTCTTCATTTTTATAATTTCAAACTAAGCTAAAGATTCTTTAAACTGATTACAATGTTACCTACTTACAATTGCCCGTTTTTAAAATAGCTTACGGTACTAAAAATTGTAAATTCTGATATTTTATAAGCCACATTATACATAGATTGATATATTAAACTTCTGTATTATCTAGTTTACGCAATTTTAGAATAAAAAATTAGTAGCCGGAAACTTACGTATTGCTACAAACATAATATCATATTATATAGCTTTTACATAAATCATAGATACCATAATATGAAACAGTTTACAACAGAAACACTATTAAAGCGATTTACAACAATTTTGTGAACTACTAATTGGTCGTCCTACGTCATAATTCTGTGAAAAAGTTCCTTCAAATGTTCAAGTATAACCTTTCTAAATATATTTAAATTGATTTTTAAACTTCTATAAAGGTCAAGAATATCTAACTCATAGTTTTCAAATGGTTCCAACTTCAATTGTTTTTAGAAAGTCATTATAACCCCATTGTCGTAACGTATTTGTAAGGTATCGTTGAAATTAAGTCATTTCAAACGCGACAAAAAGTATCTTAATAACACGCTAGCCGCGACAAATTATACATAATTACTGGTCTACGCTTTTTCCTACTTTTCCTACTGACAGTTAACAGTTTTTAAAGGAATAGTATCATTATAATAAAATACGTGTGAAGAATAAAGCCGTAATGTTTATTATGGTGTTACTACTACTTTTATGGTACTAAGAAAATTTTGCTTTCATTTTGTCAGGTTTAAATTATGTATAAACTATACAAAATAATTACAAAAGAGTAATAATTATTAATTTGCCCTCGTAGACGAAAGCGTGCTTCAATCATTCAAACAAGATTATTTATTCATTTTGTCGTTATGTATCTCTACATCATAATTTCATCAAAATCTAGTCTGTTTTCAGGAATGTCGTTTCGGATATATACTACTTATTACTACTACAAACATAAGTAATTTATTCGTAACCTACTTAATTCAAATTTGTATTTAATTTACCTCTAGATAACTCAAGGTAATCAAACAATGATTAAAAAAGTTTAAAATGATACGATTTCGGTATCATACCTACAAATAAAGCCAAGACAAGATATAGGTATCAAGACCACGCCTTTAAGCAATTACTACAGTGATTGGCATCAAAAACTTTCAAGTATTTTGGAAACTACGATACAATCCTACTGTTTGTGATTTACAATCGAATACAGAACTCAAAGCAGCCCTTGAACCAATTAAGGAAGTATCGTTTGTAGGGTACTCCCGTTTTGGTAAGGGCATTAGAGCCTACGCAAGTGAAAATATAAATAAATGAAAGAATGTTTCAACCATGAGCCAACAATGAATTGGCATTGTTTTCGTTATGGTGATTTTTCTTGAATTTGATTTTATTATTATAAATTGATTAATTAAAGAAAATATTTGAATTAAAACTCTACCCATGATATTGTCTTAATCGTGACGTTTAATAACACAGCCATTGTTTCAACTTCCTCAATAATTATGTTTAACAAAAAACCCACATTTTATATAGTCAGTAGGCAACAGTCCGTCAGAAAACTCTAAGCTATACTTGTCACAATTGCGCACAGTAGAGTTTTTTTTTTCATTAATATTTAAAAAAAATATTGCCATGTTCCAATTTCTACAATATGTGGATATAAACACATTATCTACAACAAAATATATAAATCACATAGTGTCACATATTATAACCTAGCATCAAAACCAACGTCCTCACCCAGAATACACAAGACACGTAAGCATGACGAGGTCCAAAAAGCTATCAAAACTAATTGTGTGCCAACAAAAAGATTTCAGTAGAAAGGCAGAGATCGCCCGATAAGGGTCCATTATCGTAAACTTGGATTTCACCTGAAACTCCGGCTACACGTATATTAACAAGTTTCTAACGAGCTTCTTGAAGCCTGTTCGAGAAGTTTTATAATAACTTGCTTATATATACAGTTTATATAGTTATAGTGTGGGTACATGTGGGTACGTATACATGTAGAGACTATTCTGTAACTGTATAGAATTTATATATTATAACTTATAAGCACGTAATTATAAAAAAATTAAGCGAAAAGATTGTTCATTAAGTAAATTTCGATATTGTTTGAAATGGATAAACTCATTAACTACTCTACTTTCTGCAGTCGAAAGTAACATTTTTAATAATTATTGGTAGTGACAATTGGAAGTTGATTCTATGTTAAATATTGAAGAATCTCCATGTACGATTTTTGTATCCGAAGATAATAAAGAGGCTAGAGAGTAATATAGGCTACTTTTTACCGCACTAAAACATTTCATACTCATTGGAAATTCCCTTAACCATGCGAGCTAAGCCGCTGGTTACAGCTAGTTTATTCTATTACATAATAAGATTGCCGCCTGTTTCAAATCCACACGATATCCAAAGCCTTATTTTCGCGTGAAACTATTTGAGCTATATCGTGATTCCGCTGTACAATTGTAACAATAAAACTACGGATTTGAATAATTTATTTGCATTGTAAATTCTTGTTTTATGAAGTGGGTTTGTTTGAGTGGTTTGCATAGTTATTGATTTCGCTTGAAATATAATAGAAGTGGTGTTGTTGAGTTATAGGTTTAGTTTTAAACTAAAACAATCGTAATATTCAGTGCCTGTAATGTGTACAAAATCTTACTTTTATATAATCTGCTGTTTTTAAGTAAATCATCTTATGTGCTTAGACAAAAACACTATAATAAATATTTTAACTTCTTTTATATTAACATGATAATTAATGCTGAATCTTCTTGCATTCCAAATTTCAAAGTTATGAGCCTTACAAATTTGTGAGTTATTATGATAATTCAATATGTTTCCCTGCTACATGTACCTAAAAAAAAAGATAAAATAAGTACTGAAACAAGACATGACTACAACACAGTGAATCATCTTCTCGTACGAACATCAAAATGTTCACTCCTCGTATTGCAGCGATACCTTTGATTTTATATTACAATGCAAACTTCCCAGTGTATAGTGCTATATTTCACCGCGACGTGTATGTAATAAAACGCAGGTGAGAGTCAGTAGATATACGTCGAATTTCGACTACTGGAAAATCATTTGTACTAGTTATAAACACGAAAGTTTGTAGGAATGTTTGTTTCTTACTCTATGAAAATTGGTACAGAGTTCTGTAATTTTTCACGCAAAAAGAGCATGGTATCCGTATGAAATTTGGTATAGAGATAGATTATGTTCTGGATTATCATATATTCTTTTACCGAGTATCATTCTAGTACCACGGGATTCCAGCTACTTTTAATTAATTCCTAAAAGTTAAATAGCCATTCCACATAAACAAGATGGGAAAAAACGCAAATGTCGAGTAGGATCGTGATGGAGAGGCATGGCTCCCTAACATGTGTCATGCTTGACATGGGTAACTCGTATTACTGGCTAAATGTTTTGGATTAACAGTACTTTGCCATGATGTTAGAGCTGTTAGTTATGTGTTGAGTCGATATTATTTTACTAGCTTTGTATATTATGAACTAAATATCCGTACCGGCTTCGCGGGTGCAAATGTATCTTTTTAAAGTATTCTAAAGAAAATAAAATAGCAGAATAATTGGTCTACAATCTGCATATAGAGTCATCATAGAGTTATGCGTTGACCAGCGTTCATTGTTTTTATTATTTAACGACTAACCTATGTGTTATTCTTATACATAAGCTATATTACTGCCAAGTATCACTGTCTGTTGCTCTTTCCTGCGTTCAGTGATTCGCAGGAAAGAGCAACAGACATACAGACATAATATATTGATCCGCATTAGCTTTAACGTTTATTATATAGTATTTAACGATGTACAATACTACAGTTAACTAAAACATGCAAGATTAACAAAACAAAGCGAAGAAATTATAAGCTGCTTATGGCTGAAATAAACATTAAAGAATAATTTATTAAACATGACATCATAATTTACACTTTTTTATTGTGCTAATACTGTTGTATTTAAAAATTTTACGTATTTGTATAAATTTTAAAAGAATTGTACTAAGCTAGAAGTACATAAACAATTTGGAATTAATGGCTTAAATATTGTCTGATACTCTAGTTTTAAATAGAGCGGAATATATTAGATATATTCACACATTTCCAAAAAATCCGTTGTTTCAACTACATAGTTTTATTACAAATAAAAACAAATTGAATAAATAAAATATTTCTTAATGAAATAAAAACCAAAAAATATTATACCTAATTGTTATATTATAATTAAGATCTTAATGTCCTCTACAATCCGAAACCATAAACAAATCCTGTTTGCATAAACGAAAAACAAAGCAAAAACATTCTATAATCTATGAAGCATATACCAAGGTCTACATATAAAGTATTTTAAATTTTAATAACGATCAACGTTTCGCAAAATAAGCCTTAAATCATAGCAAGGTCGTAGTGCTTTTAAGCGATTGCATTTCACATGCTACGTGCTTACTTGGGGCTGTCAGGCTTATAGTTTCTGTTATATTTCTTGATATTATATTTAAATTGTATTATGTTATAAATGGTTGATAATTAACCGATTGATTCCGGGGCCTGAGTTATTACGTGGTGTAACGGTGCATTTAGACCAAACGAACATAGAGCTAGAGCTAGAGCATTCTTTCGTGATCTTTTAGTGTAAACGAAAACTCGTATTCAGTGTTGTTCAATATTTTCGAACGCACAACGAAAGAATGCTCTTCAATAGAATTTGACAAAGTGGGGTTAGAAAGAGCATTCGCTCGTTTGATCTAAATGCACATATTTTAGTACTATATACAATACAATAGATTTGATCTAAATGCACATATTTTAGTACTATATACAATACAATAGAGATATTGAAAATGTGAGTTAACTAATTATGGCTGTAAACTCTACTAACATATACCTTCTTTTAACATAATTGTTAGATATTGATATAATGAATGTTCGGGCAGTTAAACGAATACGAAATAAAACACAAAATAAGACTGGACAATTATTAAAGTATCATTTTGTGTTATAGGTACTCCGTACTTGTCCCACATAACTACTTACAAAAACTGATTCATGCAGCTGTACGTATTTACCTCAATGGTAATTTAACCCTCTGGTTAAGAAGCTTAAGTTTATTAATGGGTAACATTGTAAGCCTAAACCGTCTATAAGAACGGCCTAGTACTGTAACTAAATAGTTAGTAGCCCAGTAGGCCTTCGATTCATACGTCAACATACACTTAACAAAAAGAAATACTTCAACGTATCCAATAAAACTATTAAACTATAACACGGTTCATATAATTCTATCGAAACCCGTAGAAAGTTCGAGATAAATCTGGCAAAAACTGTTCAACCCTGAGTCACCTCGGAGCCATATGTTGCGACTTGTGACTGCACTATTGAATTTTATTTATTTTAGAGGTGCCATGAAATCGGACGGTTGAAATAAGTTGGCCGATAAAGCGTTTTATATTAAACTTTTAAAATTTTGCTTTAAGAAATTCACGAGCGGTTTTCCTTCCTTTGATAAATATTGCCGTTAGCTTGGACAATCATTTCGCTCCTTTATCATCTTTTAGTATGAACATGATACAAAAATGCTGAATGGTAGTACTAGCATATTGTACATTCTAGATCTTATGTTAGTGACCTAGTTGTTGAATTGATATCGTTTATATTACTTGTACTTTAGATTCCACTCTATATTTGTTTATATTTATTTTTTCAATAGACTATTGAAAGAACAGGCTTTTCCACGTTGAGTCTGAGTTGATATCCGAAGAAAATGTAACTTACTTTTGCAGTAGATTGGGTATTTGGCTTTCGCTCAATATTATTTAAAACCCGAGTAGAATTTAATATTTTGCTAGATTTTAATTTTTGACCGCCTCCTTGGTACAGTGGTTGACGCGTGAGCGTAGAACCGAGGGGTCCTGGGTTCGATTCCCGGTGGAGACGAAGAAAAAAATAATGTCTCGGTCTGGCAGGACATAGAAGGCTGATCAGTGATCACCTACTTGTCCCTAAAGAAAAATCGATCAGTGAAACAGATGTATGCATAATACATCTGCCCCTTACCCCACTAGGGGACACGGGACTTCACTTTTTTAGATTTTAATTTCTAATCTAAATTACTTTACGGAATCTTTATTTCTTTTCTGCTTTTAAAACAAAAACCATTACCGTTACCGCCTGTACTAAAACTCGATCACTACCAATAATCATGAATAGCTCGTATCTAATATCGCTGAAGCGCTTTCAAAACCTTAGTTCATACGCAATATTGTCCCTGGAACAGCGACTATATTGCTTTAAAGCGGTGCTGAACAGCCGGTGCGATCTAATCTCTTTTCATTTAAACTTCCGAGCTTAAAACTCATTTCAAGCCGGAATTGCAATTCTTATTTGAATTCGACTGTGGAAACGGTGCCGATGGGTTTATAAATGTTTTTTTGATACTTTTTAAGAATAAAATTTTAATGCTTATCATTATAAGATAGGGATTATTCAAATAAAGGAGAGATATTTCAAATAAATGAAAGATATTGAATAGGATAGCATACAAATACAAAATAGCATACGACAGAAGCCGATAGCCTAGTCATCTAGATTTTTTTTTGGTTTCAATTTCGTTACTCTAGTATGATTTGTTTTAAACGATATTGTTTTCATGATTATAGTGAAGCACGAACTAACCAGAATTTTTAAGAGAACAGTTAAATCTGCGTACCATTACGCATGTATCTGTAGATATAAAACAAAATTGAAATCATAATTATTAAAGACACCTGCACAATTGGAGAAAACAACTAGAGTAGATTGGGAAAACCAACTGGAGTAGCGGCTCTAATAAGTTACAAACTAACATTGTTACGTTTTTTAATCATTCCTAAAATGTGTTTTTATAATCTCTCCATAAAAAACTATCAACAATATTTCACTAAGTTTCATGCTGTTTCATACATTCGTAAAATCAAAAACACCCCAATTACCGTCTTAGCACGTCAATTAAACCCCCAACTTAGTTATTCACAAATCTAATAAATTCCTTCTAACAAGCGAGTAACGTGTCAGCCGATTATAATTCTAGTTTTTATAGTATTATAAATTTCGGTGTGTTTACAAAATGGTATAAAATTTCTAATAACCATTGACCTGAATGACCCCGTGACCTCTCGCGTGATAAGACTCCGTTTATTTTACCCCTTGTTTTAATTTCACCTATGCATATGTTTTCTTTGTATCGGTCTCACGGTTTTGTGGCTTTAGTGGGTCAAATAGTTTAATTGGTGACCAAACGTTATCTCTATTTTAATTGTACTGAATTGGGAATTAACGTACTCAATTAATGTGATAAAGATGTTTGATGTGTTATTAATGATGTGATTAAATAATTATGTACTTTATTCGCATTATTTTTTTGATATGTTTTGTATTGTGTTGTCATTTATTATTATTTTTTTAGATTTAGACCGTTGCATATCCGTAAAAGCTATACTTACATTTATATTTTAAATGGATAATTTATCTAATTTCACATTTTTAAAACAATGAAAACTACGGATCGCCTATTAGCCAATTTTCCTTATTGTAATTCCTTTCTGTTTCACTACATGTATTACCATAATACATACTTGAGAAATATATTATATTATACGCAATATCTGAATCTGAAAATAAAGTATATCTTGAATACATACAGGAGAGCGACGTTTTAGATAAGCAACTAGATATCAAGTAAAATTAGATACATTTAAACAATCTCCTATTTATACAATAAAATGCCTTTTTTGCCCCGATAAACTCGATCTAGGTCCGTCGTTAGTCATTAAATACGATCTTATTCCTAACTTTATTTCTAGACCAAGTCAACTAAAATACCTGTTCAAACTACACTCAAGAGACGAAGATATACTGAGTTCAAACTCCCGTACAACTACTAAGTTTGTAAATATAATTTTAAAGCTTTTCTTGTTAGGTTTTTGTTTTATGATCATCTATCGATACATTATTCGTTTATATATTCTAGTATTTTTTTTGGCCAAAAAAATTGTTCTATCCACAATTTGGTTTCTAAACTAGCTCATGTCAATGAATGAGTGAAATTAGTCGTTTTATTGCATTGTTTTTAAAGCATTTGTATTCAATTTATTATTAAAATGTAAAAATCAGTGAGAAATAGCGAAAATTTTCGGATGAATAGGCATAAAAATATCGTAAACGAGATTAGATCCATTTATTTCGCTTAGCATAGCAATGTCTCGGTATACTAGGCGACTCACAAACTCTAGCAATCGAATTTATTCATACAGTTTAACTTTTTCTTACCATAATCTTAATATTTACTACAATTACCCGATTCGCAGTTCTCATTGTGACTATAAAATGTTTAATATAATATGACTACATAATATAAAACAAAGTCGCTTTCTCTGTCCCTATGTATGCTTAAATCTTTAAAACTACACAACGGATTTTGATGCGGTTTTGTTTAATAGATAGAGTGATTGAAGAGGAAGGTTTATACATATTATGTATAATTTATTAGGTTTTAGACACAGCGGGCGAAGCCCCGTGCGGAAAGCTAGTAAAATATAATAAAGCAAAGTAATAATTACAAGATAATATTTTCGCCTTTCTATATTATGTAGATATTATGTATAACAAGTCTGAAGATTTACACATTACATAAAACCGTATGAAAACGCCACATGAAACACGAAAATATAATTATTTATATAGGAGCTGTTTTGACGGAGAAAATGTACAGCTTATTTGTTTGTTTGTCCTTTTATTTGTGGCTTTTGGCTATTGTGGCTTTGTGGCTCGAATAATACTGTAAATACACTTTTGCAATATTCGACAAAGCATTACATTTCTCTTTTCCTAAAGTTTCTTGGTACTAATGGTGTTTATGTGAAAGTTACGAATAATAATGGGCGAAGATTGACTGCATCGTTTTAGCGTATGCTAAAAATCTATACTTAATATTATAAAGCTGAAGAGATTGTTTGTTTGAACGCGCTAATCTCAGGAACTACTAGTCCGATTTGAAAAATTCTCAAGAGATTTGAAATACTCTTTGTTACTGCATAATACTTGTGCACGTACGGGATTATATACTTAACCAAAACCCAAAATTTCTAACTCCAAAATGATAACACTACGTTGACTTAAATATTTCTTTCACGTCACAAATGACTCAAAGTTTGTATTATGCTATTTTTATTATCAAAGGAATCTTGTCTTTAGATAGATATAGTGATAATATGTTTGTCTTCTATTAGCTTCTACCACGACAGAGAAAACATTTGTGTGTCGAATTTGTGTCAAAATGTGAAATAATACAGTTTTCTTCCGCAAATCGATGTTTGTTGTATTTTGTACGTGATCTTGTTATATTTGGTAAGCTTAGTATATCTATATTCTTATAAAATATGAAGAGAAAATACTAGATATCTTAGGAAAATATTAAGTATATTTTAGATTAATATTTTTCATGTAATTTGTAGAGTGAGGAAATATAAAAAACTCCGTTATAATTTTTAAATTGTTTATTTCTTCAAATAAAATAAATATATAGGATAGGTATAGTAATTAAACAGAATTTAATACTATAATATGCTTTATATATTTCACACAAAGCACAGATTGTCTTAGGGCGGCTACTCACCTACCTGCCGCAGGGGCAATATCGATTACAAGACGCGGCGGTTGGAGCAATTTCGGCTGTTCTCTATATTGCCCCTGCTTGCCTATACACATCACAATTAAGTAGCCAATTTTGGGTCCAAATCCAATACTGCCCCTGGTACAAGTGTGAGTAGCCCGCATTATATTAACTTTTCACAACCAACATCATAAATTAAAAACTCAATATAAAGATAGAAATATCCATGAATTCACTAACAAATCCACTGCGATCTCCTTATAAATTTATACCAATTAAATAGTTTCAAAACTCTTGTTATCAGTATTGTTTTATAAAAGTTTCAGTCAAGAAGTATTCACAACGGCGATCGATTTTAACTATAGATTCTTAGTTTTATTTGCTTGATGCGATTGTAGTTTAGTATTTTCTTACTTTTATTGTTGAAAATACTTTTTAAGACCTTATAGACTACAGGCCCATGTTGAAAAAATTATGGGTCATTTGACCC
>CAJQZM010021002.1:0-10833 GCA_907164665.1 Colias nastes | reverse complement strand
CGGCCCCGCCTCCTAACCATATCTCCCTTTAGTTTCTGTGATCTGTGTTTATAACCAATAGTCCAATCTTTATTCTTCATTATAATGTAAGATTCATAAGCTATTTATTACGAATTACATAAAACAACCGATGTTTAAGATTGATAAGCATAAAGTATGATAGAAAAACTGAACCAGGTGGTATCTAGAACCACTTTCATCTAGTATTTCCTCATATATGTATGGCTATAAATTTATTATGTTGCATCGAACTGGATTGTCGGTAAAAAGGTAGAGCATTTCCTTTTACTACGTCCCTTTCCTTAAAGAATTTTCCTTGTTATAAGTGATGTAGTTATTGGACTCTTAAACATGAATCGTCTTTTTTTTAAGACTAATTATTTTAAATAGGTTCGAATAGTTTTACGATTCACGGCAAAAAAAAGCAAAGTAAACTAAACTATTATTTATTGCTAAAGATATAGATACTAGATAGGTAAGTTCAATCATTATTAAAATCTAAATTATCTATTATATTTGAATTTATCAGCATTATAACCCTCTAATAATAACAGGTCCATAATCCCTAGGCCAGCCCAAAGAATTACAACAAAATTTCGCACAAGGCAAGGCACAGTATTGTATATGAGCAAAAATTGAGAGCCCATATATTATTCCATATCTCATTATATCTTGGTTAATCTCACTCCATAAATTCTCCAGCAACTAACAACTAATTAACATGATAATCAAATACAATGATCGCATGTATCTTTTATTCAACAATAATTTTATTGCTTCGTAAAATACCTACCTGAGCTGAATTAGGTCGAGAATGCTAAAGGTTATTGTATAAAGCTCTCTTGGATCATGATTCTGCTGATTATATAGTATTGTGCAAACTTTGTTGTTTATAGTGAGGTGAGAAAATTATATTCTGAAGGGAATAAATTAGTTGAAATGTTAATCCATCTTTATTGAATAAATTGGAGCAATTTAGCAACTGATAGTGATAATAATCAAGTTACTTCGCTAATTTTTAGCCCTATACCTATTTGAAAAACTCATATTATGTATGATATTGCAATAAAATACAAAATTGACATAAAACTCAACCTACTAAAACTGCATGTAATTTCAACACAATGAGTTTTATTTCATCTACCTATCGAAATTAACCAAAATATAATCATGTATGTACACAGAATGTCATCTTAATATAATAATCCGTTACAATACAAAAGCTAACTGTAAGCGAATAAAGCTACTTTGTCACCAACAGCAAGTGTAAGACAATTTTATCGGGCATCCATTTATCGTGCCCAGAGCGAAACAAATAATTTTCTTATCAAATAATGTAAGTACTGTTATTGCAAGTAACACTGACAGTAATAATATAAACAAATAGCCTTTATTAAAAATGTTTACAGTAGCAGCTATAGTTATGTACCTATCTACATAATTCAAAATTCATAAAGGATTTCTGAGTAGAAAATATTCGAATTTTTGATTTGATTGAATCAGATAGAAATTTATTATTCTAACTGAAAGTTTCTTATAGGTTATTTTGAGCTTTATACCAAAGAATGTACGAACTCTCAACATAAAGATAGTCAAATATTAACTATAATATCTGATAAGTCGTATTTAGTAGAGTATTAATTTCTCATAATATTTGAATGTGCATTGTGCACAACAAATAGGCGTATTTATTTCTCAGTAACAACTTTATAATAATAAAAGTTTCTATCAAAATTGAAACATGCGTCAAACGCATATGCTGCTGTTATGTCTCGTGCTATTAATTACAGCTGTCAGAGTTAGATAAACATCGAATATGATTATCTCACGAAAGATCTGTGTGTATGTATCTAAACAAAGATATCCGCAAGAACAGAAGCCTTTACAAAAAGAAGTTTAACAACAGCTCTTTAATATTTCCTATTTGATTGGTAACGTAGGTACAATGTATTACAGGTTTATGATAAAAAAGTTTTAAAGTACAGATTTCTGTATGTTGCCTTTTAAAGCACTTTAAATTTTGTTTATCACTGGAAAGCTGATACCGCGTGCTTGCGAGCGTGTTAACGCTTTTCAATGATAATCAAAATTTTGTATTGAGAAAAGGCTAATAAATCAACGCTGAATCGAAATAGTCCTATTAACAGTGTTGTGACAACAGCTCAGGAAATATGTTAAAAAGACAGAAAAGTCCACTACATATACATTATACAATGATTAATTATATAAAACTAAAATCCGTTCAAAAATCCTTGATTCGCAAAACCCATGTCATACTAACCCACGATCGCAAATTTGCTATACAAAGGCATTCACATTCAAGTCACGAAGTGCTCTCACATAATAATTACCTACAGGCAGTTTCTCTACATAAAACCAAATGACTCCATATGAAACTGTGAGCTTAACGCAAGCTTAATTTAACGACTAGGAAACAAAAACAAATTTATTAACACACACGTATTCTATCGTCTCGTTTTTAAAGGCTTCAATACATTTTTCATATTTTGGAATAGACTTAAGAGTCGCTAAAAAAAGTGTAGAAAATTTTATAAGATTATTTTTGACGCATGATGAGGTTAAACTCCATTCGATTATAAAAGAACGATTGGTAAATGTTAAAATACGTTATGACGATTCAAAAATTCTTCTAGAAGAAGTCTAATTGAATTATTAATAGATTTTTGAGTTTTTGAGTTTGATTTCATAAGGTAAAGGAAAATATTGAATGAATAAGAAAAGCCAAAACTTACGCACTCCTTACAGTAGAACACACAACATCTCGGAAGACCTAATCTATGAAAATTATTTGATGAAATAATTATGTATCCATTTATATAACCTCTATTAAGATACAACCTGCATGCGACCATGACACCAGAGAGTGTAGAATTATTAGCTCGTTGCTTGCAATAACGGATCCACCTTAATAATCAAATAATTATAATGTTTATTTACCTATTAATACCACCTCATTGTGTTCAACAATTTGCCTTACTATTAATTAAGTATGTTATGAAATCTAGGGTATCTATGTCAAGGTTAATTGATGATGAACTAATGTAGTAAAGTAAAACAAAAAGAGTTTATTTATAAATGGTATTTAAAAGATTTTTTTAAAATAGAGCTTACATTAACTTGTCTTACATCTCTTTTTTATATCTACGCTCGCAATTTGTTGAGTCATAATATTTAGAAAAGGTGTTAGGTGAAACTATGATGAGATTAGTAGCCGTAATTCTATTGTTGTTTTGATTATAGGGGAAGTATAACAAAGTTACACAGCTGTAGAGTTGGCTCGGCCTACAGGGCTCTATATTTTCTAATTATTAAATAAGACAGATAAATTAAGTCCATCAGAAAACGTATAAGTAAATCCTCTCCTCATCCTCTGATCATACATATTTACAATCAATACCTTATAGCATCAATAAACCATTTATACATACTAAAAGAATTTAAGGAAGTTAGTTCTCTCTAAGGCAAGATACTTTTTGTACTGCTTAGGTACTCATTTTAGGTATAAATTGAAATAATTTTCTAGCTCTTTTTATTCCATTACAACATTTCTTGTTTGTTTTAAAAATAACATTAAATTAATAGCAGGAAGCGATGCAAATAATCACAGCATCTCATCTCGGAACAAACGTTGCGTATCGTTGAAAGTGCTCGAGTAAATTTCTAATCTTATCGAGATTGTGTGTGTGCAACACTTGAATATCATTTCGCTAACCTCAATTGTAATAATACTTGATTATAATTACTATAATAATACTTATATCTTCAAAAAATGTTATTCAAGTTTAAAAGAGTACCAAGTCACCGTCATCATTATTATCTATAACTAGCTTAACCCTTATTTCGAATTTGTCCGTACCACCGGACAAGTACTTTAAAAAAATCCACCGCCCCGTCTATTTCTATTTTTGCAACAAAAAAACTACTAAGCTATTGGGAGGTCGATCAAATTTTAGTAGAAAAATAAATTTTGCGTGTGACAACCCAGAGTTTGACAGTTGGCGAAAAAATGTCGGCGAAACTGCGCCCTAAGAAAGTCTTCCAGGTAATTTATTAAAAAATATTATTTTTTGCTTATGTTGCGTAGATTTTTTATTTGTGTTTTGTGAATTTAGTCTACTAACGTTCAAGTAATACGATTTCATAGCTTTTGCTTACGTTATTCTTAATAATTATCGAGTTTTTTACTTGTCCGCCACACCGGACTTCGTCGAAACACCTGTATTTATTGTGTCTTACAGCTTGTCCGTCACGGCGGACCTTGTCGAAATATGGTATGATAATTTTTTTACGTCACCTGAACTTGTTTACCTGTTGCGTGAAAATTATGGTATTTTTTCTGTAGGTACCATTAGAAGCAACCGCCTTAGAGGAGCCGAAGAAAAATTGAGTAGCGAAAAGGCACTGAAAAAGAAACCAAGGGGATCTTTCAGTCAAACCGTCTGTAACAAAAACAAGTTGTCAGTTGTGAGGTGGCATGACAACAAAGCTGCTACTCTAATCAGTTCCTATACTGACGCTGAACCAGTTAGTAGGATTAAAAGATATTGCAAGAATGCCAAGAGGAAAATCGATGTTGATTATCCCAATATTGTGAAAGAGTATAACAAAAATATGGGCGGTGTAGACTTGGCCGACATGTTGATCGCCTTGTATAGAACTCCATTCAGGAGTAAGCGCTGGTACATGGCGATGTTCGCACAAATTATTGATATTTGCGTCGACAATGCGTGGATCCTGTATCGCAAACATGCAAACCCTGCCACTAAATGCATGCGGCTGAAAGATTTTCGCTACGAAGTGTACCACAGTTTGGTCAGCACAAACAAAAGTGTTACCTATAAGAAAACGGATGAAAGCACGATCAGGCACCTTTGTAAAACAAGACCGGCAGACAGTTCACGCTACGATGGAGTTTCTCACTTTCCGTCAGTGAAGGAGGAAGGTCGTTGTATGTACTGCAATAAAAAAACTACGGTTTACTGCCTGAAATGTGATACACGCCTTTGTTTTGTGACGGGTAAAAATCCTCGCAACTGTTTTTTGAGCTTTCATGTTAAATAATACAGGCCCTTACAGTTTCTTTGTACTTTTATAAAAAATAAAGGCTCTTTTACTATTATATTCTTTTAGTTTATACTATGCAACTTCTTTCACGTATTCGATTAAGTCCGCTAGGACGGACAAGTCATTTTAACACTTTTTTTACTAAGATTCGATAATGTCCGGTGTGGCGGACATCGCTTTTCTCCATAAGGGTGGGGGGTAGATTTTTTTTTTCTTTTTTTGGAGGTTTAGAAAAACCATGGAAACTAGGTTATACAATAAAATTTTAATAAGTTTACTATCACCTTCTCTGTCGAAATAAGGGTTAACTCTATAAGAATCATCCTCGTACTTTAAGGAATATTATAATTTATAAGAAAAGTATTATCGAAATCCATCCGTTCACGCGTGATGCCGTGACCAAGAGAAATAGGGATTTATTTTTATATATTATATAGATTTATTAAGTTTAAAAGAGTAAGTAACAAGTCACCATTATTATTCATTAAAAGATAAATTTTAAGTGGGTGAGGTGAGTACAATGAGTGCTTACCTTACTTTACCTTAGAGAATTAAATAAAACCGTTTCCTTTGGAACCGAGGATTATTTACGCGCTTACGTTTTTCTTCTCGATTGCATGTCGTTCCGTTTAGCAGTTATAATAATATGTAATGACACATACTTTTTAATTCATAGAGATGTCTTTTTGTGACTTTCTTTAAAGACACACAACTTAACAATTTTTACTTTTGTTGTTATGGAATTTACGACAAAAGTAGAGCTTGTACTTTTCTTCTAATAAATATTATGCCCCTATATTATTAGCCTGAACTCCTGAACAATACTTATTGCCCTAGTATAAATTTAAATACTACAATCTAAATGACCGTACGCGTATTCAATTAACCCAGTATTACAAGAGATAAGTTATAGTTATAGTTATATAACAACTTACCAAAATTGCAAAAAGATTCGGATGGCCACAACTGACCGTAAAACTCAATACAAATAACTAACAGTGAACCGTAACAATTACGTTTTGGGCAATTGCTAAGCGTTTTGTAACACGGAAATAATATGAGATTATAGTGATATTGAACAATAAGTATTGTGATTTATTATCTGTATCATGTCTATTTTTATTAATGACAATTTCGTTTGAGGAAGTGTTATGTATGAATTTTTATATTCATTTGCTTTGGTCATTGCATTGAAAAACGTGTATTTTAAATTTCGCTGCTGTTTTCTTTCCATTTTCGTGCAAAAATTAAAACAAACATTACTTTACTTTAAGATAGTAGTTACCGACAGATAATAATATAATATTTACGTAAAAAAATATTGGAATAGAGTATTTTGTTACTGAAAAACAACGTTTGTATTTTTACCAGTTAAGACATTTACAAATAAGCCCAATATCAAGTAATATAAGGTGTGAGTACTAATTGCAAAAAAATGCATACATGCACCTATGAATCCTAAATACAGGTAATATTTCAAGCACTTTCCAAGGTGCAGAGCATTGACAACAATTATATAATTTTAAACAGACAAGGACAGGTTGCCATATGCAGTTAAATGACGGTCACTGACACTACGGATGCAATACATAAGGCCTAGAACACATAGTTAAATCTTTAAACGCCATATTTTTTTGAAATAATTTTATGTTTTAAAAAAATATTTAATAAAAGTATTTTATTTTTTTTATAGTGTTTTGTCCATGTTATTAGCGATGGAGCGTGAAAAATTATACTTATGCAATGATATAAATTTATGAATGCAAAAAATATTTACAAAATACAGTTGCTTTATTCAACAATCACAACTGCAACTTCCTCGGAAATATTTACTAGGAAACTGCAAGTTACAAATATAGAGCCCAAAATGATGAACACAATTATAAATCCTGTGTTACGTCATCTACAGTACTAGTAGAGTATTATAATATTATCTCTGGTTATAGTTAGTTGTCATCTAAGTACATTGTCTATCTATAAAATCAATCTATAAATATGTTATAGTTCATTTTACACCATGACCGATTGATCATCATTAGATCCACCTTTTAATTATAGCTCTATCAATAAAACAATCACTTCATACAATTATAGGTTAATCAGACGAAGATTCACAATAGTCTGATCTCAGTGAAATAATGCATCTCTTCCGATCACTTGCTATTGCAGCACGCTTGGAGGCGCACGTGTTAACGGGATTCAATCATCGATTACGTCATAATGCTTATTATTTCATCGTGAATTAAGATGTAAGGTCGTAAAAACTTTATGGAAATTGAAAAATGAAGTTTAGTTAATATGATGATTATTGTCAGTACAATAATTAATTAATTTTTGTAGGATTAATTATTTGCACTCACAAATGTTTCTAATGCCAACGATGTTACAAACGTAAAATTATAATATTTTCTTCTAACACTTGCACTCATATCCCGATTGATATATTATTCTCAGTCGTGGAATTGTTGTAGGTACCTAAGTAATTTGCTTATGCACTGCCTAATTTAAGAATAAAATTCTTTCCTCATTGGAAAATTATATGTGAATCAACGTTAGCTTTTCCTTCTTTATAGCAGATAAATAATTTAATTTCCCTTAAAAATAGGCTAAAACTAAAACAAGAAATGATAAACAAGTTGAACAAGATCGAGGATATTTTTTGTCCTACGACACCTTTCTTGAAATAGTAAGAGACTGCATTTTTATAGCACTTCTCACAAACATGTAACTTATATATCTATAGTGAAAGTAATATCGGTGCATATTGGTTTTATTTACCTCATAGAGCATAATACCGGGTGTAATCGTTAATTAGTGTGCACAGACGATTATTCCATAGCAATTGCAGATATCAAAAAACTTTTAATTTATATCAAAAGTACATAACCTAATGAGTAAAATGGCAATACATAATAAGTTTTTAATTTAAGAATTGAAATGTTGAGAATCTTTACAATAATATTTTATTTTATTTACTTTATACGAGGATCAAGCCGACACTAGATTAAACTAGTATAGCTTAACAATTTGTAAGCGCTTAATAAAAATCTAGTTAAACAAATAAATGTTTAGTCAAAAATTGTTTATAGATAAAACTTTCCATTGGCGTAAAAATCCGCGAAAATGCTGATTGTGACTTTGAATGTCTAGATTGGACTATAATATTTTGTTAAGTTCTATATCCATTGTACAAAATTTTGACACATTCAATTGAGATCAACACTCATGTCGAAATAATTGGTCGAAACAATCCATCATAACGTTTCTTTCGCATGTAGGCACCAACAATGGATTTACGAAATGTTTGTTTGTGTGCTGATGGATCTAGCTTTGTCTTTCATAGTTCAAGTTTGTAGAAAGATTCGTTTATAATATACAGTATATAATAGTTACATATCAAGATTATACTATACAGTTAAAATGCAGTCAAATTATTATTAGACTGTAGTTAAAGTTAAAGCTCCTTAAAATAAACCTCCTTCAACTGAGTGATAATCTTTTGCATGTCGTTGTCGTTTTTACAACGCAACGTGCCGCCTACTCTTAAATTTTAAACAATGTAAAAAAAGATTCGAAGCAAAATGATTACACACAGATAGTATTAATAGCTCCTTGTTTGAGCTCGCAAACATAGAAAAATGATGTTTGTAGAATTATTATCTATATATATATATATAAAAATGAAATCCGTTTCGCGTTGTCACGGCATCACGCGTGAACGGGTGGACCGATTTCGATAATTCTTTTTTTATTATATTCCTTGAAGAACGAGGATGGTTCTTATGTAGAGAAAACGTAAATATTATGTACCATGGACGAAGCCGGGGCGGACCGCTAGTTTTATATAAAACCTTAAGCGTGACTTTAAAGCGATTTTTTCCAAGTCTAACGTATCGGTTATACATAAAAATCCGCCTACATATAGAACTAAATAGCAATAAGTCCTTCAGTTTCTATTCAATGTATTTCCACACCAAGGAACTAGAAGCTCTAACGAAAGCTCTAAGACGTTACGAATCCGGTCGTGACGGTAATGTAACATTTAGAACCGGAATATTACACAAACTATTGTCATGCTAAACATAAACACGAGTATGTAACAAATATATCTCTATTATTTGAGACATGCAAATAGCCCATGTTACAAAACTCGTAAATTAACATAGACGTTTGAACTGCTAATGCTTTTAATGGTACCCTTTACGCATATTTAGATTCCAATTGTAATTGCAATGAAACATATTATGTAGACATTATGTATTTTTTTATTTGTATGTACCCTAATTATGAAACCACCCGCGCCTGTTTGTAAATTCATTTCATTTTAATTGATAAGAATACAATATTTTTTTATATTATGTTTTGGGTTTCAATGATATTATAAATCAAATAAATGACCAAATATATTATATTAATATCAAATTTAAAGCACTCTATATACTACGCAATGAACATTAATTAATTTCCATATCTTTTAATTTATTTTCTATCGCAGTTTTCTATGATAGTTACTTGCTTTTAATAATAGTTTCACAAAAGTTTATTTTTAAGTACCGCTTAACACATAGGTAATACAGAACGTTGTTACATTAAAATTTAATGTCGCAAATTACTCAAATATGTGGTACCTATAAAAGCATGCGTTTACATTTTTAACAATTTTATCATAAGAAAAGAATAAATTATACAATAAGTAGAATAAAAAACCATATAAAACCATATTTTATGAACCTACGTTAACCTTACATTGCTTTAATTATGCTATTACCCAATAGGACAATTTTATTTAGTTTCACGAAATATTCGCTCGCTACATACGATAACTATCTACAATAGCAAGATAGCCTTCACCAATGTTGCAACGAAATCCTTAATTTTATTCAATTAAACAAAATCTTCTATCGTGACGCAAGAGTACATTTGCATTTAAATTAGAACAATTTGGCTGTGGAATTTAAATCCTTACTTAGTATCGTAAATGCGAAGTGTGTTTGTTTGTCATTCTATCACGTCGCAACGGAGCGATTTTATGATATGATTTTTGGGTCTAGAGATAGTTAGGAGACAAGAGAGTGACATAAGGTATGAAAAATAAAAAACATAAATTATAGCAAACATCTTTTGCACGCGGGAATTTCCTTTGAATACGGACGAAACCGCGAACGGAATGCTAGTATGTAGGATTATATTATAATAATTTGTTATCATTTATAAGCTTTAGTTATGTAATATGTAAGCAGTTAAAACACCTGATCCTAATTATACAGAGAAGTATTAGGTCACTGTGTTTGAATTATCGAATAAAAGGCGACCAAATTAGGCATGGTATGCAATGTGTATTTTAAATAGAACTTTTGACAATTTCTTCGTATATTATCTCATAGAGCGTATGACTATGGGCAATGGAATTTATATAGCTTCTAAACATAATTGACTTTCTGATCTGCCTACAATTGTATTCACTTATATTTATGTAATCAAGTAATTTACAATGGTCACATTTTTTTACACGAATTTTATATTCGATTAAAGACCCTTCAAAATAGGGATTAGGGATGTGCGTCACGTGTACACGTATTCTTAGAAATACCGCCTTTTTAAAATAACTGAAGAAAATTCATTTTATATTGTGAATAAAACCGGAAACCTAACGACATTACAGCTATTTAAACTAAATTCCAGATCCAAATTCCGAGTAAACAGCCAAGGACAAATATTCACTTGTAAGCTAAATTATGTAAAGCAGAA
>CAJQZM010021001.1:0-23924 GCA_907164665.1 Colias nastes | reverse complement strand
AAAAATCAATATAATAGACACTCACAACTATGCAAGACGTACACAGGTTTAGGAGGCTCGTCACAAAGGCCTTTTTAAATCAAAAGAACAACACATTTCTCAATATCGTAATACAGTTTTATTAGAAATTTTATAAGCCAAAATACACAAGTTACAAGCAATATACTAACATTTATTAGCAGAAAATAAAAACAATATACAAAAAGCTGTTACACAACAACACATATCTACAACAAAATCTAGCTATTCACAATTATTAAAAAATAAATCCGTATTTCATTTCAATACCTATCATAAGTATTGAACATAAAAAGTAATTCGAATATATTTTTCAACAATTCTAAACCCAAAACCAAACAGCTGAAAATCAACAAATATACACACAAACAACGACTTACCGTGTAGTATATCTAGCTTACCTTATTCCTCGGACTTAAAAGTTTCGATTTAATTTCTGTCCGTTCTGGTGAAGCGTTGGAACAAGTGCCCGATATAGAGGGCGCTGGCGGTTGTATCGTGGCCAATACTGGTGAACCGGGGCGTACATTCGCTGTGTATGTATAACCTTAATAGCCGTGTTTCGAAGTCATAGATACGATTCCTCGATTGATTAATTTAAACTTCAGATAGATATTATGTTAGACTTCCTATTTCTAGAAATTTTAGTAAATTATCCTTATTACTGACTCTTGTTTTAATCGTATGTAAAAGACATGATAAGAAATACACAAGCATAAAAAATATTTTTATCGATAACTTGCACGTACTTCACTAAAATACTTACAATAGTCTCTCCATAGTCGTAAATTTTTGAAAGCCAATAAGGGGTTAATTTTGATGACACCACCAATTCGAATTAAAATATGTACATCAAATAAATTTTAATTTAAGCGCAATTTTATCTACTTTTGCCAATGTGGAGAGCGTATTTACAGCATTTTTATATTGGCTATTATTTTATACGTTTTTTTTACAATAAAAATAATATAATGACGTACAACTTAATAATAATCTTATGAACTATAATTGCAACATTAAATACAAACACCAGTTAACACTCTAGAACAAAAATTAACTTAAATGTCAAACTATAGTGTTGTACCTAGTGTACCTTATCTTATCGATATAATGCATTTTTTTTTCTATGTGTAAGTACAGGTGTACTATGAATAGTTATGCTATTTCACTGACCTAATAAGTATTTGCTGCTGCTTCTAATATTTAATCGTTGTAGAAAGAAAATTAGCATAAGAAACGACTGAAGCATTGTACGTCATTATATTTCAAACTTAACATAATAGTAAAACATTCTCACGGATAAACTTATTATTGCTCGTGTACAGTTTCCCCAAGAGTCCGAGCGGTTGCCGCGGCGGGACCAACTGTATCCCCTCCCACCAGAACACTTCCTTGCATTGGAGACGACCGGCTGCTTCTTCGCCCGGTTCTGTTATAAATATTTGCAGGAAATTGACGATAAACTTGTGTTAAGATAATACCACAGATTATATATAATTATAGATCATACCTAATGTTTACCAGAAGTTTATGAAATTTTGAAAATTAAGTAGTGTAATTGCAGGATCTGTAAATCTTCACGAACTAAAATAGTTGTTAGATCATACTGACCAAGCTATGTTTCCTTGTTTTGTGCACAATTTGTAAAATATCTATTAAAGTGTTTTATGATAACTACTTGATTAAATATGATTGAAATTTTCGTTACATCAGCGGAATATATCCCTAGTCACACAACATGGAAACAATAGTCTACAACATGCACAAGACTAATCAATACTAACTAGATTTGAAGCAGAAATGTAGGGTACATTTTCGCTTCAAAACTCACCCCTCGTCACCAATCTGGTCAGTCGCTCAGGGAACATCAGCTGCGGCGGACGCATCGCGATGATGTCTCTGAATTTGTTGTATATCTCCATCACCGCCGCGTCCGTCGCTAAACTCTCGTCGGGCACGTGCTCTCGAAATTGACAACCCTAAATTTATTTAAATCATATCAGTTAATAGGTTTTTTTCTAATTACTTATTATCACAAAAATCTTATCGATATGAGAAACTTTTAAAGAATATAAATAAATCGATCACAAAGCGGGATTTGAACTCGCGTCTTTCGCTTTTTCGAATCCCGATATCGAACCTTTCCAGCTCATTTTAACAGGCTTAATATGCAGCTTTTATATGAGTGTAAACCATTAAATTGGACAGCAATTTGTATGAAATCTTATTCCAGGTCGGGAGAATGTCAAATATTTCCATATTTCCAATCTAAAACATACGTAAACCCCCATAAATACCGTATTCCGTGTAACAGTCTCGAAGCGATACGCCCGTTCCCCGCAGCACGGGTATCTACCGGCCGCCAGCGCGCCCAGCGCGTGCGCGCTCTGCGAGTGGTGGGAGCACCACTCCATCTGTACCACCATTGGTATATTTATGTAGAAAGAAAATACATTTATTTGTACCGTTCATATAATTACAGATTTTTATAACAATGAAATACTCAAAATTAACAGTTAAACAGTACAAAATGGATATATTATCCACTCAGTGCTTTGAGAATCTAAGGACATTTACGCAACTTAGATTCTCCACTGATTTTCAGTGGACACCACATTGACACCTGAAGAGTTTGTTTATTTGAACGCGCTAATCTCGGGAACTACTGGTCCGATTTGATTATTTCGGTGTTAGATAGCCCATTTATCGAGGAAGGTGACACAGCTAATCTATACTATCTATACTAATATTATAAAGCTGAAGAGTTTGTTTGTTTGTTTGAACGCGCTAATCTCAGGAACTACTGGTCCGATTTGAAAAATTCTTTCAGTGTTAGATAGCCCATTTATCGAGGAAGGCTATAGGCTATATATCATCTGGCTAAGACCAACAGGAACGGAGCAATGCGGGAGAAACCGCGCGGAACAGCTAGTTATTTTAATGACTTCAACATTAATAAAACATACTTTTTATAAAAATGTAAAATATCTAACTTACAGCTTTAAATAAACGTTTACCTGATAAGCTGGAAAGTAACTATCGCACAGTTGACATCTCAGGAAGTGACAATCAGCCCAGAGACGCCAGTACACGCGGCGCCAAGAACGGAGCTCGCCGAACAACCAGGTTATATACTCGTTTAGACTCCATGATGGATCTCTGTAACATTTCTAGTGATATTTTCTGGTATTTTATGGTAATTATGTAATATAGGGTTTTAGCATATCGATCTACAAAAATATTCGAGATAGTTATTTTACAGACCGAGAAGAAATATAAGCACTGTTTGAGTAATTGTATGTAAGTTTGTTTATTTCTTTCATAATTTATTGTAGCCCAGCTAATAAAATTTATATTTTTTTGCAGTGACTCAAATATTGAATCAACACAATTGAAGTTTCATCGACAAAACTAACAACTAAATGCAATATCCCGGTGCATTTAGATTACTAAACCCCTTTCATTTTTTATCTGTGTCTATTCCTATAGGTAATTGAGAGCAATTTCTGATAAAAAACCAAGAAATATACTTAGAATGTGACGAAACAACATTTCCTCGTCGGTCAATCCTCATGGAGGCAGGCTGGCACGGCACTTGCTCTGCTATGTGCCTTCCTAGGAGCTTGTTACACCTTGTGTGAAATAAAAATTTCACTTTAGGAGTTAATTTATATTAAATTAGTAGCTTCATATTTGTTAAACTGATAATATATAAGCCAAGTTATATGCACAAATTATTTTTACCTTGGTGGCATTTCTAGATAAATTAAGATATTAAATAAACATAATATGTATAATTTAGGTTGCCTGGAAGAGATGGCTTTTTAACAATAAGGTCATCGTTTGCGTATATCCTACACCTTTCTGGTGTTCGTAATTTTTTTTTTATTTTTTTTGCACAAATGAAATATCAAGCACAATTCATACTTGCTACACTTAAAAAGCGTCGCCAACGAAGCGTAGTGCCCGCGAAGCGTCTCCGGCACCGGTTCAGCGAGGGACAGTATCATCTTGCAGTACAACCGGGATTGAACCTTGTCCTTGCGGTCGCGGATGCTCTCTAGTTCCGCGTTTGTGTACATTGCTGCTAATCTGAATGTATAAAAAATAAAACAAAAACGAGTGTAAATTGTAAACTATAACTAATTCTAAACATATTAAGAAGCGTCGTACTCTACAATACTGTAATGTAAATATGTACTAATAATAAGAAATCTAATATTTAAGCTTGACTTGGCAATTGGCATGAACAGGCATTAAATTATTAAAATATATCGATAAAAGGCACCCCGATGTAAGACATCACTATTGCTTTAAGCGTACTTGCGTTATACGGTCGTAATCAGGTAATTTAACAATTAAATATCAGTTGATTTTATTAAAATTAGTATAAATTTTAATATTTTCTTTTAAACATTCGTACAGTACTCCAAAATTAATAATGCGCATGCAGATCTTCGCTAATTATCGTATTTCCAGAAACACCCGAATCACCCCGAATCATTGAATCGTAAGTGCCCTAAACAATGCACTTGCATCTTGCACCTTGTTCGAAAGAAATAGGAGTCAATTCAGAGTCATACACAATCGAAAACAATTCGGGCGATAGGTGACGGTAGCCTGTCAGTCAAAAAATTCAAAAATCTGTCAGTCGTCTTTAATCTTTATATATTGGTGGTGACCGCACGGATTATCTATGTATGGAATTATATAGAGCTGCTGTTACATAAATAATACCCTTCTTAGTTTTGTTTCAAAGTTGAATTTTCCGGTAAAATGATTATTTACACAGGTAGCAGATAGTAGTGGGGAAAGTGAAAATTAATAGGAGCATAATGAAAGTTCTGATCATTCTACGATATCAGAAATAGAGATACTCCCTGATTCTGTAAATCCTTTGGACTGAGATTTTAATGATTAGATTTCACAATTTAAGTAAATGTAAACCAGTGTTTGAAAATCATTTTTTCAAATTTACGCCAGCTTCAGTAAGACACTTTAATAGTTCTAAGTATAGAATTTTCCAAGTAAATCAATACAACAAATATATATTCGCAATCGTGTGGCTTATCCTCGCTATTAACTTACATTGAATTATCGAAACAAATTTCGTTACTTATAGTCTTTTACCATAAAATCACAATAAAACTCATAATTCTAATAAACTGTGCATGAAGAAAATACATTTAACCACTCTATATACATAATATCGTCTTCGGAGGCTCGAGGAATATGACAGTTGCCGAACAGTGACGAATTTTTCTATGCGCATTATCAGTTTGGGAGTACTGTAAGCATGCACCGGCGACACAATATTTCCATTCGGAACCTCGTAGGTAAAAATTACGTATAATCTATACATACTAATACCACAGTATTACAATATTTGCTAATACTATAAAGCTGAAGAGTTTGTTTGTTTGTTTGTTTGTTTGAACGCACTAATCTCAGAAACTACTGGTCCGATTTGAAAAATTATTTCGGTGTTAGATAGCCCATTTATCGAGGAAGGCTTATAGGCTATCATCACGCTAAGACCAACAGGAGCGGAGCAATGCGGGTGAAACCGCAGGGAACAGCTAGTATGAGCTAATTTGACAATCAATTAAACAATGCCTACATTTTTCTGTAATACATTATAATTACTACTATTATATTTAACTACCTAGTAAGCAAAGCGTCACTGAGGCATGCCAAGTTAGTGGTTGTTTTCACGATATCGTTCATGTGTGCGTGACAGTAGATGAGACAGTCGTGTAGGAGTGGTTCCATCTGAAAATATTACATTCTTGTTCATTCCATTTCAAAATAAATAGCTTTTAAAATAATAATATTAATAAATTTGACTGTTTACATTTTTTTCTGTAATGATAAACGGTAAAATAAATTTTTCACGCCAAATAACTTTAAATAAAGCTTTTCTAGTTTTTAGTTCAATAAACAAACTTGAAATTTTGATCTTATTTATTTTTTATTTATTTAATAATATGTTCCTTTAATTATAGTTAATTTTTCATTCATATCCTGATTGAGTAAAACATTATAATACCAACCAAAACGCCACAGAGTAGCTAACATTACAGTACACCAAGTACAAAAAAAACCCACCTGCAAAAAAGACGCGGACACCAGTATGGGAACAACGTTGTGCGGGTCGAGCAGCGGCCAATCAGCGACGAGGATGGAATCCCGCTTCACCCAGCGCATCAGCCAATCGAATATCTGTACATATTTGTTTTTCTTTTTTTAATATTAATTGGATAAAATTCTTGGTATGTGTGTAAAAGAAATAATCTCGATACATTAAAAAAGAATCCCTATTTCCTTCAGACTTCAGTTATGGCATCACGCGTGAGTATTTAGATCGATTTCAATACTTGTTTTTTTATTAGTTATGGTCATGAGAATTGCAACATATTATGTTTTTCGGGTCAGCTAGTATTTAAAATATATTTTATGTTACATAAACACAGATATACCTTTAAACTAAATTAATATTATAAAGCTCGTCTCAGAACCATATAGTTTCTCATCGAATTATCAAGTACAAATGTTTGTTTGTTGATTACGTTCAATAAAATCTTTCTAACTTCAGAATACATATATTCAAAAGTCCCATCAAAATTGGTTAAGCGCATTTATAATGGTTCTTTTTAGATGCCCAAATACGAGAGAGATTATAGAAATCAGTTATTTTGACATTACAAACAAGTAACAACAAATGAACGAAGCCGCATGTAGCAACTAGCTAGGTTCTCTAATAATATTTTTTATCGTATTTAATAAAATAAAATAAACCTGTATATCACAATGCACAGATATATCCATATCTTCCAAGCGCTGACCCGCGGTGACGTCAGCAAAGTAACCCATTTTAGAAACTAAAAGTTTCTGCGGACACCTAAAGTCCTTTTTTAATCCTTTCACTTCGTCACAAACATGAATTTCAACATCGCCACTGAAAAAAAAATAAAAAATAATTAACAAAAAGGGATTTCCGATACCGGGAATCGAACCCGAGCCTCCTGGGTGAGAGCCAGGTATCCTAGCCACTAGACCATATCGGATGTTACTAAATGTTCGAAATAATAATATATATTTGTAAAACATTCGTAATAGCATTGAAATGAATGCTAAGAAAGAAATAAACATTAAAACTTGGTACCTACCTAACAAATATTGTAGTTTTATAAACTACCAAATTGACATATTATGTACCAAACTTAATAAAATATTACTCACAATATCTGACTTTAAATATAAAAAAATATGGACATTCACCATTGCACATTATATATTTTGTACGACTATTTCAGTTTATTTAAAGAAATAGCCTTTTTGAAGAAAGATTAAAAAAAATAAAACGCATTTTTAAAATGTCGAAGATGAAATCATCTCAATTAATTTGATTATAGCGCCATCTATTAAACTTACTCTTGTTTCTGATTTGCTCGTTCATGCGCTGCGATAACAGAAGATTTCCTTCGCCCTAAACGATCGCGGGATTCTTTTTCACTTACAAATCCTGGAAATATTATTATATATTTCAATTTTAATATTATTTACTAATTACCATAGAATAAAAAAATGTTTTTGTGCTGTACTTTTTTTTTTTAATTTTCACAATAGTGACGCACCTTCAAAGCTTGCCGGTTTTTTTACTTCCGTCGTTGATATATTTGAAGATGTCTTCTTTATGATTGGAGCATATACGCTCGTTGTTTTTAATGGTTTCTTGTAGCCCACTAAATATGGTAGGATGGAATCTAAAATTCCTTCGTTTATGACCTGAAATTTGATTTGTATTAGCGCCATCTATAAACTGCATGCAAAATTAATGTACAGTCTCTAATCTCTAATTTAAATAAAACTCACGTCGTTTAATTTACAATTCAAGTTCGCTTCCGTCCAAACACCTAACATTTCAACTCTTGGTTCAGGACAGCGTCTTCGATTCTTACCTAAAAGCAATAATTTGAGCGTAAATTAATAGAAAAATTATAAAATCCTGTTGAAATTTTATTCAAATTAAACGATCGTTGTCTATGGTCGTTTTTAAAATCTACCTACCTTCAATTTCACTGCAACTATACCGTTTTTCAACTCTATCAATCACATTAATCTTTCTTTCAATTTGTGTGTCGCTTTTGCTAACAATCGGTTTTTGCATGCTAAATGCAGTCTGATACAAAAGATCCCTCTCTTGCTGTTCAATAACATGATTCAGCACAGTCAATTTCGAAAGTTCTTCCCAATTTATTTTCGATCCTTCATCCTCATCACCTTCCAAGTGTTCATAAACTTGATATGCTGTTTTCATAAAATCGAAAAAATCCTTTACCGTTATTACTTCAGCATTAATTGCTTTTACTACTGAATTTCGTCTTGGAGACGTAGACGTTTCTGATCTAGTAGGACTTCGTCTTTTTCCATCTCCTTTATCCATAAACATTGATGATGGATCATTATCTGGATTAGGACTTGCCATTTCACATTTATAAATCCCTTCTCGGTTTTCTAAACCATCTAAAATATCTGATTTATCGATCAAACGAGTTTCATAGAAACTGAATTACTATGTAAATGTTATTACCAATTGATTTTATTTCAGGAACATATTAATTCTGGTAAAATATGTAATTTATTTTAGTTTTAACAATTCCACAATATTTACAAAATAAAATAACATGTAAACAATAATATTGAAAGCCTGTTGAAAACCGGTATTATGTCAAAAAACTTTTTCATAAAAATGTTATAAGTACAGTGCATTGTGCAGTGCATGCATTAGCACTTCAATCTAAAAATAAGTATTTTATATTAGAATGTCCTACTTAAATGAATTAAAATTAATAATCTGTTTGTAAGATTATTAATTAGGAAGTTTCCTGTCTCTGTGTTGCCTGCAAACGATACTAGTGCAGTGTGCACCGTTCAAGTGATAATATTACTTGCTCTGTGGCAGTGTTCGGAACCGTACAATAATTATTGTACAAACACGATAATTTTGTGCCTACGTACGATGTACGATAGCATAGTATTATCGTGCGATAATTTCTATCATGCAAAATTCTCGAATTTATATTATTTCACCCATACAAATATGAAATTTTGACGTGTTTCATATCGAACTTTCATGGGAACAGTGTGTAGCACGCGTAAAACGTTTGGGTTTCAGTGTCCTGTTGATTTGACAGCAGTAGTTTAAAAAAGATTAACTGTAGAGAACTTGCATACCTATCAATATTACAATTTATATGATTTATTTATTTATAATTGACTTTATCCTAAAAACACAATAATTTCTATCCAAATATGCTAAATTTACGATAATTTTACGCCCCTGGTACAATAATCGGTTCGCTTCAGGTTGCTAACACTGCTCTGTGGTGATAATATGTCATATTGTCATTTGTCATTATTGTCATACAAAAGTTTTCGTGTTATTTTGTTGTCCTGGAAAGTTAATTAGAATGTCTCTTGCTGTATTTTATTATGGAAAGTTACCAAGCCGAATATGACAAGAACGGATTGTTGCCTGATACGTTTTGGAAGACTCCACAGCGAGCAGTGCCAGGCAGGCCCTTCCAGAAGATTGAAAATAACGAGGTTATGTCGGGGTCATCATATCAACAGTTCCAGGCGTCAGTGAACGATGCCTGGGATCTGGGCGATGACGACATTATCTCCGGCATCGCGGAGACTAAGATATCAAAAGCCATATCGCAGACTGTAGCTTTAAATGTAATTAATTCGCACCGTAATAGTACTAAAAACGTAAACAAGAATGACGTCAAAATTGTCAGTGAGAGTGTTAAACCGCAGGAAGAAGCGGTTGCGGTGAAGAAAAATGAGATAAAGAGACCAAGCGTGGGGCCGGGAGGTAGTTCTGGGCCTCTACGTCACTACCCTGGGCGGCCGCGGCCCGTGCGGCCATCCGCCTTGATACCTCGCGAAGAAAGTAGCGAATCTAAATTAGAACGATTCCAACAGCTCCTAGATAGTTCAGTTTTAGATCTAGATGAGTTGAAACAACTCAGCTGGTCTGGAATACCAATTAAGGTCAGTTATTTATGGTTAATTTATTCATTGATTATTATGCCAATGACTCATGAAGTTTTTATATTATTTAATTAAGGTTTTAAGCCTCATATAGTATGTACTTAGTGCTGATTACAGAGAGATTACATTATTCTGTGAAATTATTGAATAAAAGAGTTCAATAATGAAATGGAATAATATATTAAAGTATTATCTAATTAAAGTATGAAAGAAAAAAAAACATCTACCCATATAGACAAAAAAGGAATAAGAGAAACATCAAACATGATTTCATATGAAACTCAGAGCAGTGTGGTGTTGAGAAACATGCAATAGGAATATTTAGGCTTATAAATAAGATCAAACTATAATTCCAATTTCTCTGAATACCAACCAAATTGTTTACATAAGAACCAAAAATACTTTTTCAAACTCATGGTACATATGTACTTTCCCTCCAGGGCCCAACGAAAATTTCCACACTGTATAATAGAAAATCGTGTTACACTATTAATAATGCAAGAGCTGCTGAATGGAAAATAATGATTTTTGATTCATCAGATGTATCCATCAAAATTTCCATACTCTATAGTTAAAATGTTTATAGAAATGCAATTGATCCTCGCTAGAGTGATAGCATGACACCTCTTATCACAAAAAATTTATTTATCTTAAACCAATTCCTACCAGGCAAGTGTGATCGGCACTTTACAAAATTTATTTAACCCAAACCTATCCCTTCCAGGCCAGAGCGGTAGCATGGCGCCTGCTAGCTGGCTATTTACCAGCGAACACGGAACGGCGTACAGAAACACTGGACCGCAAACGGGCGGACTACAAACACTTGGTGCGGCAATACTATGATTCTGAGCGGGAAGAGGATACGTATAGGCAGATACATATTGATATACCGAGGATGAGTCCGTTGGTTGCGCTGTTTCAGCAGATTACAGTACAAGTGAGTTGTGTATTATTTTACTAGCTTTTTGCTAGTATAGTCATGGGAATAAGTGTGTAGCATTTTAACGTTATACTAGGACTGTTATAGATAGAAAAATGTGGTTTATTTATATGAAAAACTAGCAGCATGCTAATACTACTTCTATCTTACGTTGTATGCATAATATCTACATCTTGTGTCTGTGTATATAAGTTATCTGAACAGAGTAAGTATTTCAAATCAGTTCAGCAGTTTTGTTATGACACAAATAGCAATTTTATATAAAGTAAAAATACATGCAATCTAGAGATGTAATACTACATGATTACTTATTATTTGTATAATATATAATATACTAGCTTACCGCCCGCGGCTTCGCCCGCTTTGTCTAAAACCTAATAAATTATATACTAAAACCTTCCTCTTGAATCACTCGTTCTATTAAAAAAACCGCATCAAAATCCGTTGCGTAGTTTTAAAGATTTAAGCATACATAGGGACATAGGGACAGAGAAAGCGACTTTGTTTTATACTATGTAGTGAAGTATAATAAGAAGAAGAAGCTGAAATACATAATCTTTCTCTCTTCATTAGAATAAGTATGAATTACTAATGTATCCTTTAGAAGACAAAGAGACAAACATTGTTGTGATAATCCATACTAATATTATAAATGCGAAAGTAACTCTGTCTGTCTGTCTGTTACTCAATCACGCCTAAACTACTGAACCAATTTTCATGAAATTTGGTATGGAGATATTTTGATACCCGAGAAAGGACATAGGCTACTTTTTATCCCGGGAAAATGACGCAATCCCGGAAATCCCACGGGAACGGGAACTATGCGGGTTTTTCTTTGACGGCGCGGGCGAAGCCGCGGGCGGAAACCTAGTACATTATATTATAGTCACGTTAGTTCGCGATAAACATATCAATGTCACAAAGTCAATGAATGAATGTAAACCAGTTTGAGAATGCAATAATGACCTTGTCTCGTATTCCTTTACGTTTATCTTACAAATAGTATCACATTTATCTTGTTTAGAATAACCTGAGATTCTTTTATTAGACAGGATTATATAGCCTTGGGATGAATGCTTCAGTTTTATCTTGTCCTGCTATAGAGAAATAACATAAAATACATATCAAATATGTCAAAAGTTAATTAGTCTGATTTATTTCCTTATGTAATATTTTATTGATTCAAACATAAATCTTCTCCCAAAGTTCTTTTGGATCATCAATTATTTTTCATAATTAGTTACTATCAATGGTTTGTTACGGAGCCGAAATTCGAGTATGAAACACGGTCGTTATAAAAATTAGTTCTTTCTTTGTACAAGGATAGTTAATTATTCATATAACCATAATTTCCAGCCTTTTGCTACACATTCTAACAATTTACGACAAAAAACAATTTCAGGTAATGTTCGAGCGAATCCTATACATCTGGGCAATCCGTCACCCGGCATCGGGTTACGTGCAAGGCATAAACGACCTCGTCACTCCCTTCTTCATGGTGTTCCTCCAAGAGGCGGCACCAAATAAGGAGCTGGATAACTTTCCTTTAGACTCCCTTACGGAAGAGCAGCGGGATATCATAGAAGCAGATTCGTTTTGGTGCCTTTCGAAGTTCTTGGATAGTATCCAGGATAATTATATATTCGCGCAGCTCGGTATTCAGTATAAGGTGAGACTTAAATTAAGGATGACATGTGGAAAAAGGACTTTATACTTACATGTACACATTTTTTTTTTTTTTATATTACTGCGACCAGGCAATCTGTTAGGTAACAATTGGCCTTTATATTGTTTGGAACTCCGTCCGGGAACATGATATTGTTTCAAGGGGCTCGTCCAACAACTCCACCCTTGAAGTCCAGTGTTATATTTGTTTAATTTTTATTTATTTTAGAATCTTTTAGCAAGGTTTGTAATGTCCTGTCTTTTTAGCCTGATGTATTGTTGGCCTCCCTCTCCACTTAACGCTTGAGCAAGGTCGTTGGTGTTGTACACATTTTAAATAATATTTTCATTTTACATGTACTTACATAGATGTTTATTTCTCATCAACCAATTTCAATTATGAAAATATAATATGTAAGTAGTCATTTATAAAGCATTTGAATGCCATAAAGCCAAATAAAATAATAAATTCAATTATAATTTTGTGCTAATTGAAACACTGCAATGGTATACTTTTTATATAAATTATAAAACACTAGCTGAGCAGTGCAGTTTCACCCGAGGATGAATCCGCAGCATAAGCGAATATTAGCTTATGTTTTATTCTGATCTAAAAACTACATCACTGTCAACTACCATGAAAATCGATTCAGTGGTTTTCGCGTGAAAGAGGAACAAACATACATCGATCTTCACAAACTTACATATTTATCATATTACTTATAAAAGATATAGATTCCTCATTCAATATTTAATTCTAATTTTCTTATCAAGCACTTAAGTAGCTTACAGTATTATAACACATATTATAATGAACATTATGTTGTGATTTGATAAGATTTATTGTCACTACTTCTATGAAGTAGTCTTATTGATAAAATGATAAGGAATTTGCTTTAATGTTTGAGAATATAATTATTATTTATGAGATCGAAAATAGGGTAACTTGACAGTTATTATTGTGTGTGAGTGTACACGTCATGGCAATACCGTCACGCTATGTAGTAAGGCGACAATTTTGCTATCTTTGAATCTTGCCAATTAAGTTTCACTTCTGACACGTGTGCTCGGCACACACGTACTTTATGTTACTTTTAATAATCAAACATTTTATTACATCCTTTACTCCTACTTTGGATTTACCAATAAATAATAAATAAAGGATTTAAAATAAACTCTGATTCAGACAAACATAAATAGCTATTAATTTATTATCAGAATGTTTAAAATAATATGAGGGAAATTAATGAATTAAAATATATATAGATTTACAGCATTTATATTTTGTTAAATTTAACAGTTTGAATCGTCAACAAATTTTCACAAATAACTTTACCACCAAATATATTATTTTTGCTATCTATCAAATTTATATTAAAATCAGTTGTCTAATATTGATTGTGAAATGCCGAATCTATAGACTATAGAGTTAATAATAAATACTAACTAATAATTTCGCATAAAGAACTTTATTTTCTCCCCTATGACACTAGCTAGTACTCTACCTAAATATAACAATATTATTTTTGCAGGTAAATCAGCTAAAAGAATTAATCCGTCGCATCGATCTGCCCCTCCACGAGCACCTCCAAACCCACGGCGTCGACTACCTTCAATTCTCATTTCGCTGGATGAACAACCTCCTCACTAGAGAAATACCCCTCCCTTGCACTATAAGGCTATGGGACACGTATCTTGCCGAATCTGACGGCTTTGCAACTTTCCAACTATACGTTTGCGCGGCATTCCTCCTACATTGGCGCGAAAGACTCATGCAAGAAAGGGACTTTCAAGGTCTCATGATCCTTCTACAGAACGTGCCCACACAAAACTGGACCGACTCCAACATCAGCATGCTCGTCGCCGAAGCTTACAGGTTAAAGTTCGCGTTCGCGGATGCTCCGAACCATTTGCACAACGCGGGAAAATCTGACAGATGACGGGAGTGACGCGTGTCTATGGTCAACCTTTTGCGCCACGTTTACACTTTCGATACAACGCCATTTGTCTATGCTAAAGCTTTATATGTTAGGAAAAGTGTAAATTTGGTAAACGAAATTTAAATTTTGCAACGGCACGGCGACACGACTGTTGAGGGACCGAACGAAATTGCGTACAGCAGGGTAATTTGACCTTGAATGGTAAGCTTTAAGTTTTTTCTCGGTGGTTGTTTAAGGCCTAAAAATGTTTTCGCAAGGGCGTTCGCTCATGTATAAAGACCTTTTATTTTTAATTTTTTTTTGTCTATCATTTATGTATTTTATGAGTATGTTATTTTAGTTAGATTTTATTTTAGCACTGTATGTTTATGAAGTGTTTTATTGACGCCTTAATAAAATATTAAAGAAACGATTACTGCATTTTCATTAACCTCTTATGCTGACTGTATAATGATAAAGCAATACGCAAAGGAAAGGCTTGATTAGTGATAAGTGATTACCTATAAAGTATGGAGATAAAGCTGTCTTACACAAATCTACTCTTGTATTTAGAATACCGACATCTTGAATCTCTGGTGTTACACACACCTTATTGATGATATTATGTACTAATATTATAAAACTAAAGAGTTGTTTGATTGCTTGCTTAAACGCGCTAATCTCGGGAACCTAATCTGGGAAAGCCCATTTATTGAGAAAGGTTATTGGCTGTATTATATCATCACGCTAAGACCAATAGAAGCGGAGCAATGCGGGTAAAACCGTGGGGCACAGCTAGTATCCGATAATTTAATTTTCAATCCAACTATAGAAATTAAGAAATGTCAACAGTAAGTTACTAGGAATAAAGAATCAAACGTATTTATTTCGCAAACATTTCAAAACAATAAATCGCCCTATTTTTTTAAATGCATTTATTTACTAAAATAATATTGTAACTACACATTACATAAAATTAAAATCATAATACGTACAGCGTCTTTGCTAATATTTCGCTCAGGCGTTGGACTTGAACTTGGCAACATTGACCTATTGCACTTGCGCAGATGACCTTGACCTGCGCTCAAATTGACAGGTGACCGACTTATGTAAACAAACTTTTATGTGCTTTTATCTTTGCCAATCTGATCGCCGATAAAAAAATAACGACGTCGTTCTAAATTCAAATTTTAGAATCCAGATTATAAATTGTAATATTTTTCGTTATTCGTGATTATATTATACAAATATAAATAAATGAAAACACGAAAAACAGTGGACGACCTTGAGAAGGTAAGAGAAGGATTATGCTGCATTATTTATGTTAGTGCATTGTAGTTCATTCTTCTGATTAAATAGTTAAACAAACTTGATATATCGGTGAAATCGACCCTTAAACTTTATTATTAGTGGATATGACATGTGAAATTATTTTTGTTCTATTTTCAAATATTCTATAAGTCACAGTAAAAATATTCATCCAGTTACACAAATATTTTTCGTAAACAAAAAAACTACATAATATTTTGATTTATTATGGTCACAGTATAACTTACGACGGTATAGTGCCTGCAGCTGTAAGGAATTTTCCTATTAGTCTACTGACTACAAATTGGGGTACGTTCAGTAGGGACCACTAAAATTTTTAATTTAGTTATTGCTTATTAGATCTAGGGATAGAGGCCACATCATTTCAATATTTCTAAATTTATTTTAAGCAAACAAATATGGCTAACAATGATATAGGTATAAATAATTTGAGGAAACCTACATAATCATACGCCTGCGGTTTTCCTGCTCAAGTTGTCAACAGGATACATAGTTTTACAATTATATTCTCCCGACAGGATTATTTAATGTACCTTCCATTTAAATTTTGATGAAGTATTAGCTTTATCGGGTGAATGTTTTAAAACTGCATCGTAATCGGTTCGGTGATTCAGTCGTATAAACATAAATAACAGACAGACTCTGATCTTGTAACATATTTTTTTATCTTTAATATTTGTAAAAAAAATGGTAAACCGTCCAATTCATCGTGTCATAGTGTCAAAATCGGCCCATAGTTTTTGTGTGAAAACATACATACAAAATCACAAATGTTTATTTTTTATAATTTTATTACATAATAGTAACATAGTAAACTTCAAAATCAAGTAAACTAAAATATACAGTTCAAACTATATAATCCATCTAAACTGGGGCTTTTAAATCGATATTAATGTCTGTGAGCTTTGATCGAGCTGTACTTAATGTATCTTTTTCCAATGTTAATTTTTGTTACATTTTCTAAATTAGGTCAAAAATTTTTACATTTCATTATAATAATAATATGTAACTATAAGGTATATATTTAACTAAATGCTAAATATATACCTTATAGTTACATATGCAAAGCTCTGCACCTATTAGACTTATTAGTGTGATAAGATAGCTTATAGCCAGACACTTAAGCTTTATAAGTATATTATGGCTAAAACGATAATATATCTTTATTCGATATCAAATTTACTATGAAACGTCACTATTAATCCCAGTTCCCACCACTGAGCTACGGGTCACTATTGAAATGTTAAACGTTATCATGGTGTGGTATCGAGGACCGCGGGGAGCTTTCCGGCTGCGTTTCCTCTCGATAACAGTCCTAACGCTAGGGATGGGCGCTTATCAATATTTTGGGTTAGCCGTATGATGAGTGTGTTTGTCGATATTTTCTTAATTTTTTGATGCACATTAAAAACTTAAGACAAGCTTGAAAACAGTGCAGGAGTTCGTAAAATAATTTCGCTATCAATGGTTTTTATTATGGATCTCTACTGACCTAAAACTGAGAAACAATAAAACGAATAAGTTCCTGAACGTCAGATATCTTTTGCATTGGGACGTCATATACATGACGAGGATTTCAAAGAATTATGATTCAATAAAATGTAGGTAGGTACCACAATTATGACGTAAAAAGCGTATCAACGCACATTTAAACAGGTTACACAGTTCATTTTGAGTGTTGTGAATTCAAAAACATTTTCTAAAACTACGATATTTTAGCTCCTTTAAAAATCTGTACGACCCAAGCCTTTCGGCTTATTACTTTTTAAGATACAGTTTTCAAACCAAGATCCCTGGGGTACCTGTTGCTTTGTTTTATAAACCTTGCCACTGCGTTGGTTATAATGGGTCTCCCACATGCTCTGCTTTTCACCAAAAAATTGCGTATCTTTCATACACATCCTTCAAAAAGTACGATATTTCAAAATTACTATTTGCTGAAAAACTATCGATACTTCCAGCACATCCCTAAGCGCAGTGGTCAAATATTTTCAGTTCACATTGTCCGTATGGCAGCTGTGCTCTTTAATTAGTTGTTTTTAACGCGTGGCTTTCCTTGTAGATATCAAATGGTTTATATGAGCTAGGGCCAAACATTGCTGACATTTGTACCCGGTCATTGTTAGTGATTTGTTCTCTATGGTTTTTGCTAGATTTTAAATTAACGGCTTTTCCCGTGATCTTCGGTGGGGTAAGATTGGATTTATTTTTGTAGATGTTTTGTATTGAAATTGTGTGCTTGTCTATGTTTATTATTTTATTTAATACTACTTAATTGTGTATCCCGGTTTTCATTCTTAATGTTGAGTGTTAGTAAAATTATGATTTTTATATGCGTAGGCCGCAAAACGGTTGTAATGCAATACCTATCACTACATAGTATAAAACAAAGTCGCTTTCTCTGTCCCTATTTCCCTATGTCCCTATTTCCCTATGTCCCTTTGTACGCTTAAATCTTTAAAACTACGCAACGGATTTTGATGCGGTTTTTTTTAATAGATAGAGTGATTCAAGAGGAAGGTTTATATGTATAATAACATCCATTAGATAGTGGACAAGTACTGTTATTTTTGAGGTTTCTAATGTGATGTCGTAAATTTTTACATTTTTTCCGCTTACATTGCAAACGCAGGCTGAACCCTACGAGTTTTATCAAAATAATGTACTAAGTATTGTACACATTGAAAAGGTCTACAGAAAAGTCCGCGATGGTATATGTCTATCTCTTATGGATAACCCACAATAACTTTTTTTTGTCATTTACTTTTTTCGACAAATAATGGCTAATTTTCGAAGCGATTTTAACCAATACAGCATTAATCCTTAACCAATTAAATACCTTGAATACATTGTTCATTTAATATAGATCTATATGGCCCTTTACACCGTATGATTTAATATTTTCGAAGATACCTATTACAGATTTAAAAATTGCGGGACGTAGCGTTTGCGGCGATACCGGCCGGCCGCCCGGTGCGGCAAGAGCGTGTTCACAGTTTTTCTGTAGTGTATTTAGTATCAGCATTGCACCCGTGCGAAGCCGGGGCGGGTCGCTAGTATATTATAAAGTGCATATATTGAGCTATTATATTGTTTGCACCTCAACATTTCAGACATATGTAATTGATAAATTAGTTTGTGATAACTATTCAGCAATTAATAACATAATTACAATCAAGTTTTTCTCGTGTTAATAAAACAAAATGGCCGCTCACAGCAGAGATGAAATCTCATGGACTCTGAATGCCTACCTAACTATAATAATTACTCCGCAAATGTAACAATAATTATTAATACGTATATGATTTAATTAGAATACAAAAACAGCTAGACAAAAACTGAACAAGTTTCTCTACCAGTGTACCATGCAGTTGTACGTAACCTAAACGTGTTTTCTAACTTAACTAAAATGAAGTGAAGAGAAGATAAAAGAAGAGAGATAGAAAGAGAAGAAAGAAGAACCAACTCGAGTTAGTTGCGGCTCATCGTATGGCAGTTTGCTTGTGATAATCGCCAGCTGCCTAGCGAAGGGCAACAAATGACTGAGTTGTACATCATACGAGGATGGAACAACGCCTACCAAAAAGTAGTAAATTAAAGTACTGAGTTATGTCTAACTACGAATTTCTATCCAACCAAAATTCGCCCTTTTGAAGGATCAGAAAAATCATGCACACTCTGACATCAATTTCGTACTTCCCCAATTATATGTATTGTAAAAATGTCTAGATAGGTTTTTAGCGATCCATTAGTTCCGTTTTTTTTCAGATAGAATGTATTACCACAGTATTACAATATTATTTCCTATGGTAATACTGTGGTATTACTATTATAGTTTTGGTAATCCCACTTTTTAATTATAATATCTACCTACTTATCATTGTACTTCGTATAAACTTATTTAACAAATAAGTAAACATTGCCTCTGCTATCATAAGAAAGAAGAATTGTGTACATAAAGTTTTGCAAAAAAGTTCTGATAATAATGGGGGCGCCACAATCGCGCATGTGGCCACCCTATATACGACGACCATAACGGTTTTGATACTTTGTAGAAGCTCTGTAGTTAGATAGCCTTTTCGCTCTAGTCAGAATTCAGAAACGACAAGGAGAACAAAATTGTCATCGTCATCACCTTATGATGATGTGTTTTGTGCAAATTATGCATCTAGGTAGAATTTTCGCTTTCATATTAAAACAGGATTTGAGAAAACGGAAATAAATTATGTTTAAATTTAATAATTATTAATTTTATGTATAAGTAGTATATGTGTGATCTTTTCATGGATATTTCTATGGATAAAAAATCATTTATGTATACTCGCTAATATTATATCATATTCTTAGAAATTTATTATTGCAATAACACAATGTAATTACTAATTAATGTACCTACATAATTACGATATGTGAGGCTTCTCATAGTTAATTAAGATTTCTTTACAATTTTATTATGCCTTTAAAAATTGGATTTACGTACATAAAAATGTATATTGTAACGATGGAAATTTAATATTTAAATAACTTTAAAGCTGTAGACATGTACTTAGTCGCATTTTAGTTAGAGGAGGCTATTCTGCTGTTTATGATAAGCCAGCTTTGATAACAAAAAATATTGTGTTAAAAATATATTGTTAAACTGTTCGTATGCAGCAATTGTTTATGTTGGTATTATTAATACAACCTCTTTCACTTCTTTCTTGGATTTTTTTTTATTTTTTTTATAAGCAAGGAGTTTTTACATGACGTCCAGTAAAAACAGATAGCCAAGGTGCAATGTGTCGGCATTGAGGATCATCTTTCATAGTGACCTCTCACGGTCATGCACTTGGTAGCGGCCATGTTGGAGCGATGCATTTTGGCGCGAAAAGTTCCGTAGGTTAAGTTTTGCACGACCATGATGCGAAGCATCAGAGAGTGCTTTACCTACGATCGAAAAATTTTTTTCGCCTCATTTTTGGAAAAAAACACCGAAATAGGTCAAAAAATTTTCCTGTCCGTCATGTGTGAAACCTGAAAACACTATAACTTGTGAAAAAATCCATCATTTGAGTTAAATTTTTTTTTTAAATATTCTAATTGACGATTGTAGGTCACTGAATGCGAATGATTAATTAATTCAGTGTCGTTTAATTGCAATTAATAAAAAACGAAAACTACAAGACTGTATATCTATATATATTTTTTTTTTTTTTTTTTTTTATATTTCATAATTAAATGAGCATTAGTTATGAGTCGTGCACTTTTGGATTTTCCAAACTTTATTTTATTTTTAAAAACACATTTGAATATCAATAGGTATATTCATGTGATTGTACAAATATTTTTTTTCCTAAAAAATAAATGTTAAAATAGTAAGTAGATAGGCATAGGCTCATTCCAGAATAGAATGCAGTAGGAAAAAGTAATTAGGTATGCTATATATTTTCATCACAAAGTTTCATTTAAAAAATAACAATTGAAAAAGCAAATATCTTAAAATTTATATTTCAAAATAAACCCTTTCACAGATTTTCACAGAAACATTCCACAGATTATATCATAACGCGAACAGAGTATAAAATACAGATAGAAAAGTAACACACGCTATAAAAACAAAGAACGGACGCTGTAGCACAATCTTCAATGCATTAATTTTATTTATCTGCCAAGGAACCCTAATAGCTACGTTTATGGGGACTCGTACAAGTAAATAGTATTTTATTTGTGAATTCAAGGATGGTACATTTTCAGGGTCATCAGGATGGAGGCAGACATGTTTTTAGGAAGAAAGTCTTTTTCTTCTATTATATTGTTGCTGTCGTTAAGTTGAATTGTTGCTGTTAAAAACAAACCATGCTGCTTTAGCGTTAAAATAATAAAAAAAATGTCAAAAAGTCCTATAAACAATTAGTCGTTAACAAACCCACTGTATGAAAGCATATTGTACTTACTTAAATAGGTAATAATAAAAATATATGTAGGTAACTTTTATCAAAGGGATAAGTGTACAATCATAGAGGAAACGCGCCAGAAAACATGTCAAATCGGTTCAAATTTTAGCACATTGAATTTTTGTGTTGTGTCGCTGTCCTAGAAAAGCTTCTACAGCCTAACCGAACTTTTTCGAACATGTGTTGCGGCCTAAGGTTGCGGTAAGGTTGCGGCGGGCCTAATGCCTCCTGTGCACAAGCACATAGAGAGACAAACATACATACATAACGATTCTTTGCTATTTTTGTTAATTTTCGTACGCATTTAATAAAAATATTCATGGTTAGATTCATGAATATAGTATTATGTGATTATACCTACTTAATCTATACTAATTATTATTAAATAATAATCATAAATTAAAATATCGCAGAGCTAACCCTAGCTAGCAATCTTGAAGTGAATCCATTTGTTTCCCAGACCAAGCTTAGTAAAAGCTAAAATTAGATCTAAAACTTGCATTCCATTATTAGCTACATATTCAAATTACAGGCCTTTACTCGAAAACCCACTTGGAAATAATCTTTTTGAGCTGTAGTGTGAGTTAGTGCGTAGTAGGTACCTATATCGAAATGAATGAATGCATTTTCTTGGGTTCATTATTCATATTTATATAATGAATATTAAATAACGATTAATAATATTTGATATTTATTTTATTAAAATGTATAGATTCGTCTACGATTAGATTAAATATTTTGTAGCAGTTTTCATTTTGTAAAGTAGTAGGTGAGCGTTGGTACAGGATTTTTGAAATAAAACAATAAAAACTAAATAGTGAGGCTCAATCGACCCGTCAATTTGAATCCGAACACTTCGAGTCTTGGGCAAAAAGTTATATTAGGTACAATTATTTATAATACATATTACAAAAACAAAAAACCGATTTAAATTAATTATAAAGACTAGATTTGTGAGTGTAGAGATTTTATGAGTAACATAAATTATTGGACAAGACAGGTTTTTTCTATTATTTTTTTAACCCAATTAACAAAATTTTACATCTTGTATTTCTGTACTACACATGATGAGTTCAACATTCTTAAATACATAACTACAACTTTGTACTTATATTGTGTGAATTTATTTCACTTAATCTATACTTAATATTATAAAAGAGTTTGTTTATTTTTTTGAACGGGCTAATCTCAGGAACTACTGGTCCGATTTGAAAAATTCTTTCGGTGTTAGATAGCCCATTTATCGAGGAAGGCTTATATAATCACGTTAAGACCAGAAGCGGAGCCATGCGGGTGAAACCGCGGAGCGCAGCTAGTATTTAATATACTTACCTAACTAATAACCAGGATATTCTGTCTGTGGTGTCTGTATAGACTTTGGAATTGTACCTAGTAGGAAATGAAAACATTAGTACCTAAATGCGGTCTAATTTTGTGAATAAAATAATAAACGAAACTTTTTCAATCCTTTTTTTCACCTACCAACATGAATAATTTACAAAACTACATTAAAAACTATAAATATGATGGATGTTGGTAATAAACAATACATATTCTATATGTATTGTTTATTACCAACATCCTCACGTGTCTAGTAAAAAAGCATGTATTGATAACATTTTATTAACATACCTACTTAAAAAATATTACTTGATCCTGTACTAATAAATACGAATACGTAAAAAAGGAGTTCAATACATATAGTTAACTAACGACTTAGCTTTCGCAAAGCTTGTGCAAAAAGCATGACTCTATCACTTATTTCTGTGTGTCTAATGTCTATGTTTTGTTTCGTTACTAATTGATTATTTAAATTACTTTAAATTAAAAGTTACCAATTAATAAGTACATGCTAGATTCTTTGATGTCAATAGTAAATAAAAACACGTCTATTTCTAAAAAACTTATGCTAAATAACACTTTAATCAACGTCGCACCTGCGGTCATTGACCAATTTTCTCCCTGGCCTTGTAACGATTACAAATTTATTGGTCAGGATGCCAACAACTGGTATACAGGGTGTAATCGTTAAGTGTGCACAAGCGATTATTCCGTAAC